>JAASLG010000083.1:0-51718 GCA_013365235.1 Cercospora sesami
TCGTTCTGCAGCCATGGTGGCGGCTGAGGTAGGCTGTCGTCAGCGGTGCGGAGGCGTTGCTGGAAGCGGGTGTCGGGAGCTGCTGCGGTGCTGTTGCAGGAGCAAGGCGGCGGTTGTGGAAAGGCGACAGAAGGCAGAGCAATCTCGGCAGAGAAGAGCGCGTGCAGGTGTTAAGTGGAAGCGGTAATGCCAGCCAGCAAGGTTAAAGGTTGAACGCCGGGCGGTAGGCGATGATGCACCGGATCCGGCACAAAGTGAATGCAGCCTAGATTCACGTGGAGTCGTGGTTCAGGTGAAGCGTGCAGAAGTGACAGAGCGAAGGGGCTTAGTATGATCCAGAAAGTCGTCGGTAGCTCGAGGAGCAGCGTGCAGTAGAAGAGGTAGCGAGAGGGTGGAAGTTGAAGTGAGGGCAGTCACGCTGGGCGGTGCCGTGACTCGAGACGCCGTTTGGAACGCGGCTGACGGCTTGTCTCGCGCCGACAACGCCAGCTCCAAGTGCTGCATGTGACAACACGATCGCACACCTGGCCAATCGATTGGTGAATGTCGAATCCCAAAACGAGCATCAACACAGTCGCAGTGTGTATAGCGAGGGGGCGATGAAAGAGCTGCGGCTCGCGATACACACACAGCCATGGACGTCTTCCAGAGCGTCCAGGGCTACATCAATAAGATGGTGTCGCAAGGCGACACGACCAGCGGCGGAGCTGCGAAGATGAAGATACTGCTGCTGGACAGAGATACCGTAAGTTGTGTCGTCGTGTTCCATGCGCTCCAGCGCTGATGTTCAGCAGGTGCCCATTGTGTCTTCGGCGACGTCGCAATCAGCGCTGCTAAACCACTCCGTCTACCTCACCCAACGCCTCGATGACCAAAATCGCGAGAAGATGCGCCATTTGCGTTGTTTGTGTTTCGTTCGCCCTTCTCCGGATAGCATACAATTCCTGATCGACGAGTTCCGCGAGCCCAAATACGGGGAGTACCACATCTGTATGCAGCCCACTCCTATTGCTGAATCGACCGGCCTCTGACTGACACAGATTTCAGCAATGTCATAAAGAAATCCTCGCTCGAACGTCTTGCCGAAGCTGATGACCACGAAGTTGTCAAATCGATTGTCGAGTACTTCGCCGACTTCCTCGTTGTCAACCCCGACCTGTGTTCATTACCCCTCTCAACGCGAATCTGGTCCTCGTCACCCGATCTATGGAACCAGGACAGCTTGTCGCGAACAGTCGAGGGTGTAATTGCCATGCTTCTGTCGTTGAAGAAGAAGCCGTTGATCAGATACGAGAAGAACAGTCTACTGTGCAAGAAGCTGGCAACAGAAGTACGATATGCAATGACACAAGAGGAACAACTTTTCGATTTTCGGAAACCAGATACACCCCCGATTTTGCTGTTGGTGGACAGGAGAGATGATCCTGTAACACCACTCCTGACGCAGTGGACATACCAAGCCATGGTACATGAGCTGCTAGGCATCGACAATGGGAGGGTGAATCTTGGTGACGTTCCCGAAGTCAGGCCAGAATTCAAGGTAATGGATTTGCAGTATGTTGGGAGCTACTTACATGCTGATCCGTGTTCCAGGAGATTGTACTTTCACAAGATCAGGACCCATTCTTCGCGAAAAATATGTACCTCAACTTCGGTGATCTGGGACAGAACGCCAAGGACTACGTCGAGCAATTCGCATCGAAGCAGGCGTCTGGACAGAAGCTTGATAGCATCGAAGACATGAAGCGCTTCGTTGAGGAATACCCAGAGTTTCGTCGACTCTCCGGCAATGTGACGAAGCACGTTACCCTTGTTGGTGAACTGTCTCGACGTGTAGGAACTGATAACCTTCTGGACGTTTCCGAGCTCGAGCAAAGTCTGGCATGCAACGACAACCACTCACAGGATGTCAAGAAACTCCAGCAGCTGATACAGGACCCACGAATACCTCCGAGCAACAAGTTGCGCCTCGTTGCGATATATGCACTGCGCTACTCTGGCCACACGAGCAACAACACGCCGGCTTTGCTGGACCTCCTTGCAGTCGCCGGGAACATTTCACGTCACCGAATAAATCTGATACCGAAGCTCCTCACATACGCGCACAGCCTGCAATCTATCCCGCAGACGGGCGGAATTCCAGACCTGTTCCAATCAAGCAATCTCTTCTCCGAAGCTCGGTCTCGATTTCAGCGTGGGTTGAAGGGAGTGGAAAATGTCTATACCCAGCACTCGCCTCGTTTGGAAAACACACTCCAAGATCTTATCAAAGGACGTCTGACGATGAACAATTATCCATTCGTCGAGGGTGGGGGACAAACGAGGGACAAACCACAGGACATAATAGTGTTCATCGTAGGAGGCGCCACCTATGAAGAGGCAAAGATGGTTGCTCAGGTCAACGCCAGCAGTCCGGGTGTGAGAGTCGTGCTTGGAGGTACAGGAATACACAACAGCAACACATTCTTGGATGAGGTGGAAGAGGCTGTCGATGCTTGGCCCGAAGCGAAGGCTGACACTGCTGCTGGCAGGCTGAGGAGAGAGGTTGGCAGGGCTTGAAGTATGCTGATGTTATGGCTAGATCCGCCTTCCCGCAGGATGCGAGCCGGGTCGAAAATTGAAAAGGTTCATATCATAACATTGTGCTGCTCGACAGCGATTAAGTGGCAACACTCGTCGCTCACTTCACGGCCAGACCTGCATCGATATCCCCCAACAGCTACGACTTCCTCGACCCCAAATTCTCCTGCACCGTCCCACCAACCGCTCCCTTATCAGTGAACTGCTTCCCAATTGCACCATCCTTAGAGAACGGCCCCCCCACAGCCTCGCCAACTGATCCAATCTTTCCATCAGCTTGGAATTCCTTCCCAATCGCTCCATCCTTATCAAAGACACTCTTTGACTCGGCCATCTCCTGAGCTTTGCCGCCGATGGAACCTTGCTTCGTGAATTCCTTGCCTACTGTGCCATCTGCGGCGAAAGGTCCGCCGACTTTTTGGCCTACGCTGCCGATTTTGCCGTCCGATTCGAATTCGCGGCCGATGCTGTTGGGGTTGTTGGCGTCAAGGTTGGATTCGTCGGCCATTTCTGAAGCTCCTTGTCAGTACACTGCTTTCGTTGGAATGGAATGCTGGAGGTGAGCCATACTGGATGTGGAAATTGAGAACTGTCGAATTGGGATTCTGACTGCTGATAGTCGGGTAGTGAAGCGCGTTAGAGACATTGGGATTGAGGGTCAGTGGTATATTTCACTACTCTATGTGCTTGTTTAGGTCTGTATAAGTAGGAAGAGTAGTGGTGACGTGAATGTGATCATAGCATTGTGCCACCACATGCCAAACATTAAGGTATAGCGGTCATGCATCGTGCCGTGTCGTGTACGTCACCTGGTTTGACTTGTGCCAGTGAGGCGAGTGTTGAAGATCAATTCGATTCTTTTGTGGGATTGAACTTGCATGATGGTAATGCGAGTTATTTGATGCGTGCCTTCGATCGTGAATTGTGAGTACGATTGTTGTTGGAGTGATGGAGATGGCAATGCTGCCCCACTCGGGCTTGCCTGAGCTCTGCCTCGACGCGTGCTTTGTTCCACGCGACTTCACCTCATCATGAAATAAAAAGTTTACGATCTCCTCATCATCTTGGCCATCACGGTAGGACATGCGATGTCGCCTCAGAGCCACAGCTTGCTCATGCACGACAAGCAGCACGCATCCTCACGCCACAGCTCACTCAGACAGTGCATATTGTCAGCGATTAGTACGTTGCTCTTATAATACATGGCTTTGCTCGTGGAAGCATTACGGTGCCGTGTACCTCAGCAGCTACCTCGACACTTTCACAAGTGAGGATTCCAGCTCAGCCTCCATACATGGTGTTAGCCATCACTCTCGAAGCTATCGGACCCCCAATTGACGGAAAGATCAGCTCTAGATGACTACCAACGGGCTCGAAAGCACTATTGCCCCCATTTGCTATGGCTGCAGACTGCGGACCACTGCCTGCTGTCGCTGCGATGCGCACCTTTTGCTCAAACACTTGCGCACTTTTGATTCCTGCAGTAGTATTCACCAGCTCTCCCGGCGGGCGGGACTTCAGGCCTAGGGCGACAAATTCCGATATCGAGTCCCAGGCAGTAGAGGTCTTTCCGCTGTATATAGCATATACTGTGTGGCTCAGTGCTATGGCGCAGTACAGCATGAGTATGGCAAGGGATATTCGGACTGAGGTGAGCTCGGTACCGTAGCCGTAACCAAGCTGGTATGACAGCAACTTGAACTTTGTGTCGTATGGGCCGCAGAACCCAGTCTTGTCGTTGCATACAGCGTAACCATAGTTCGGGCGAGACCCAGTGGACGCGGACAAGGACACGGTCAGCATGACAGAAATTGCAAGAGGAATGATCTCTGGGAGATCTTCTGGCTCTCGCAGGTCAGCAAGACCGAAAGAGCCATCCGACTCTG
The DNA here is from genome assembly GCA_013365235.1 of Cercospora sesami. Lineage (NCBI taxonomy): Eukaryota > Fungi > Ascomycota > Dothideomycetes > Mycosphaerellales > Mycosphaerellaceae > Cercospora > Cercospora sesami. The sequence continues at coordinate 4,467 of JAASLG010000083.1, forward strand.
TGCTCGTCGGCATGTAGAGTAAGGGCTTCGAGGTTTTGTTTATGAGGGATGGCTGATGAATCAGACGAGAGCGTAGGTCAGTGGGGAGGCCCTGACTTCTTATCGTCTGTCCATTGTACTTGAAATCCGCCATGCGCCAGCCTAGGGTCGCAGTACACGGGTGTAAAGTCACTATGATGCTTCCGTCGGCAGTTCCATCAGCTGTCGCATAGACGATACCAGTAGCATTGGTTGACGGAAGCTCAACGAAGTGCGCAATGCCTTCTTCTGCTGCAGTATCCGCAGTGGGAGACAGCAACCTGGTGTTCTCTCGAATGCTGTTTATGTCGGAGTCCGGCAGACGGGCACTGACAGTGCCTATCGAATCAACTTCGAACGCCATTGGTGAGGGCTGGCTATCTTCATCGGACGCTTCCCACGCAATCTGGTTAGCCTCTGGACAGCTCACGGCGGAGACAGCATCCATAACGCCCTCAACGGTGAAGGGGTTTTGGCTTTGGAACAACGTAGCCAGGCCAAAGTTCTGAATCGAGGAGCGCCCCGAATAAATTCTCCCCAGGTTGTTGGAAGAGTTCATCGTCTGGACATACAAGTTCAGAGGCGCGGATACGTTCCTATCGGTCCAAAGCACGCTGCTATTGAGATTCGGTGTCGATCTACGGTTGAGTATCACTGCCGGACTCCAGCTGACGAAGCTATCAACCCCTGTGTAGTTCCAGCTGAGGACTTCAGGCACGCCCAGAGTAATGTTCGCAGGGTATAGGTCGACCTGCGTGCTTTGGAATGCATATGTCTTAGTGGACCTGAGCCATGGTGCCAACCTGGGGATCATGCATGCTGCAGTCGACGGACCCACAGTGCTGATTAGCAAGGGAAAGACGATGAGCACGGTAAGCATTTCAATCTTGACAAGCCTCGAATGGGATCTCGCCCTGAAGGTGCCCAATAGCTCCGGAGAGAAGAGATACTGCAACGGCGGCAGCTACTACTTGTCAGTTGCCGACACACCGCTCATAAATGCTTGCTTACCTGAACACCTGCGATTGCTGCCCCGAAAGGCAGCCCCCTGTCGCTGGCAAGATGATGCGAAATGTATGAGTAGAGTACAGCTCCAAGAGACGCCTGAATCAGCAATTCATGTAGCTTAGCGACGAACTGCAGTACTGTTGTGGTCTGTGGTCCTATGCTGGTGCCTACGAACACGGAGGTCACATTCAGCGACAGAAGGACAATGGTTCCGGCAACGGGAGCGAGGTGTATGAGGCATCGAATGGCCGCAGCGACACGATCTTGTGATATCGCGACTTTGGGTTGCTCTGGAACCCTTCGCCAAGAGACAAGTGCCCATAGGCCAAATGTTTTCAGTCCGACACGGAGGCGATGATGCCATTTCTGAGATATCTTTGAGCTTCGACTGCAGGAACACTTCAGTGTCTGGACCTTTAAATTAGGCATGAGAACTTACGGATTGGTCACTGTTGCAAGCGCAGACTTCGCAAGTAGTTCGACCACATTGTCATTATTGCTGCCGTCAACTCTCTTCCGAAATCTGCGCGTTAGTCGAGCCCAGAAGGCCGCCATGGTTGATTCACGAAGTTCCCGATGATGAAGCTATCTTACGACAGGTTTTGCTTCGTGGTTGGTGGCGCAGTGCACAACTCAGCACGAGAGGCCGCTGCAAGGCTGTGAGCTGCATGAGTATTTCAGCAGGGCGGAATGAGAACGCCTCGTGTCCTGCAGCCTCAAGCCTCTTGACAAATCTTACGTCCCAACTCAGACCTGCAGTTGATGCGCTTCGGTGGTTGTAAGGTAGTTGTGTTGGTGCTTGCTGTGCTTCGCGAGTGGCACCAAGGCTAAGGCACCAACAACCAGTCCAGCGAAGGCAGGAACACACAAGCGAGACACCGCCACCTCTAACTGTGAGGGACCTCCCAAATCATCGTACAGTCGCTTGCCAAGATGGCGAGTGCAAATGAAGTCTAGACTACTAGTTAATGTTTATTGAACCTCGGCACTGTGGCAAAAGTCTGCCTCCTTCCCAAGCGCACGCTTCCATTGTGTTTACTCAAGATAAACGATACAAAGCTGGGTGAGGATACAGAGGGATCGACACCATATGAACTCTCGTATTATGCCTTGTGTTTTTTTTTTTCGGCAATGCACTAGAGACAGCAGTCTGTATTCACGTCCGATCGTTGCCCACCCGCAGCTCTGTGGCGTCCATACGACTGACTTCGTGCAGTATACCTTGACGTGAAAAGAGCCAGTCCAATGCTCAGATGTATGCTTCTGAGCATGCGTGTCGTATAACAATCTGCGCTTCCTGCGCAGTAACGCTATACTCCTGAGCAAGAGGAGGCCCTCCCGCCCACCAGGTGGACAAATTGGCCCGTACAATCCAGCGATTTCCATTACAGTCCTCGACAGTGCATTGACTGCATTGACACAGCGCAACGTCGCACGATCAAATCGAAGGCATCGCCATAATCGCAGAGTCATACTCTACGATCTGTCACCTGCATTGGAGGATCAGATAGCGGAGTATATCTCGATTCTGGGCATTTGCGACCTTTTTGGGCAGCCAATTCAGGGCAGCTGATCGGCAGAAGAGCGCCGAATAGCCCTTGAGCTTCTTCTCATTGAGTTCGTGTACGCAGACGACGGACTCTACGATACCATCATTCGTTGTGAGCTTTAGAGGTGGTTTGGGAAGAGATATCAGTGCATTCCTCGTCCTGCTTTTCGAGAGTGTCGGATGCGGTCTGTCCGGTGGGTAACCAGGTCGCGGCAGTCGTGCAGGCCTGAGCTATCTGCTCGCCGTGTATATAATCTGATGGTAATGTCTCTGCACGCGCAACTGATCTTCATGGTACTTGCCGACCATATGGATAAGCGGGACCGTGTGGAGGAGAACTTGGCGATGGCACGGTCTGCGGTCTTTGCTGATCGTTGTCAAACTTTGAGTTAATGGCACCGAGGAGCATTTTCCAGACGTTGCCATTCGATGGTTCGGTGTCGATAATATCCCTGTCAGAGGTCAGTTCATGGTTATGGCACTAAGCACACGAGACCCACCTAGCTAGACCACGATCCTGGTTGAGACTATCAAGACGTCCAAGTCTCGAAAGACCTTCTTGAGTGCCGCCGAAGCTGATGAATTGTATGCCGATTTGGTCCCGCAGGAAATTCTCCTCTACGAGCTTATCGGTCATCATCTTGATGCAAGAACAGTCTTGCTCTTCGTCACCAATTTCCCATACACCGTCTGTCAGGACATAGATGCTAAGCTTCCTCAAGACAGTGCTGTTGCGATGCAGGATTGGCAGCCGCCGGGGAGTCTTGTTGCGGTCGATTTTATTGCTGTAATCCCGAAACACCGCATCGAGTCGAGTGCTAAGATCCGTTTGCTTGTTCGGTATCCACCTCTTAACTATGGCAGCCAGTTCCGACGCCTTCGCAGAAGAGTGCTTCTTCTCCGAGCTCAGGAAATAAAGCTCAACACCATCCGGATCTTGCGTCTTCGTGATGTATGCCAATAGGTTCAGCAGCCTTTCTACCTCGAGCCAGTATTGCTTCATACTTCGAGAATCATCTACGATGAACACCTAGTGTACGTCAGTGGGAAGCAAAGTCTTATGACATTCGAAGCCTTACATGATCGCGACCTTTGAGCTGATACATCAGATTATCGTGATGTGGTAGTTTAGCGGTCTTGTCTCCATACTTCATCTTCTTCCACCACTCCCACGCTTCTTCCATTGAACAAAAGGGCTGTTCGAGGTTCCTATCGGGGCTGCTTTGATTAGGCTCAGGGCCCGGAGCCCCCGCCACTGCGCCTGGATTGTTCTGCAACGAGTACATATTCTCAGGTTCCTGTTGAAATGGGAAGCCGGCAATCGCGTCAGGCGCCGCCTCTTCCCATTGACTGGTCTGCCGACGCAGTGCCTGATCCATGGTATGAGTCGGACTAGCATAGTAGTTGCTTTGCGGGCCGTAGACAGGGCGTGAGCTAGAAGGGACGACACCATCGCTGGTCCTGATTCGAGCCGGAAGAGACATTGCTGGAGTATCTTGAAGCTGTCTCTGCGCTGATGTGATGTGCGATCCAACAGTGCTATTATCAAGATCCGTCTTTGCCGCCGAAAGGATCCTGAGCTTTTTACTGTCAAGCTGCTGTGTACCAGGTCGAGACGCGACATCGGGTTCAAGCATTTCCACAATCATTGTTTCGATCACACGATGAGTGATGAAGTCCTCGGGATGCATTCCAGCCGGAAGGTCCGCGTGCCATTGGTCGACCGTATGGAGTCGTCTTTGTCCATTGTGAAAGCAATTGCCGTCACGAAAGTCGGGTTGTCTGTCATTCTCCGCTTTCCTTTGATTCCTGTATTCCTTTACTGCATCTCCACCCTTCACAACCCATACAGCAGCCTCGCTAAATATCGCCCCGAGTGACCATATATCTATGCTTCGCGTGATGGCATTCTTGCTTCTGGCCGTGAAGTCGGTCAATGCATAACATTCAGGTGCACCTGCAGTCATATTAGCCAGACCAGACCCATATAGCAAATGGTAACCGAGGCTCTACCGTAGGTCTTCGTGCCGAATGTGTCCAGATCAGCTGCCTCCTTGTCTCCGATCGTAATAGTCTTAAAGTGAGATAGACCTAGATCGGCCACTTTGAACGACCAATGATAAGGGTTGTCCAAATTATTCTTGACTACAAGAATATTCTCAGGCTTCAGATCTTGGTGCCATCTAATCAAATTTAGCATAGCCGTTTGGCCCAGTTGTGATGGTCTCGCTCTTACCCTTGCAGCAGAGTTCCTTCTTTGTTCGATTGTGGATGCAGGCGGTTTTCGTGTATTATGTGCAGTGCGTTTATGGTCTCCAGAAGGTTCTGCCAGAAAATGAGAATGTCCCTCCCGCTTGATGGACGCTTCTGTTCCAAGAAAAATTGCTGCAGTGTACCACCATTTGCATATTCCAGGATGATGTTGAAGGTTCCGCGATATTCAAAGCTGCCAAAGAACTTGATGAGACCGGGGGTAGACTTGGTGCTACCCTTCGTGATATGTCTGAACGCCAGCACTTCCCGCTGATACTCGACCTCAGCGCTCGGTCTTATCCTGAAGGTCTTGATAGCGTAGCAGCCACCCGGTTGTGGCTTCTGGCTCTAGTGTCTGTTAGAAAGTTTGTGAGAAGCTACCTGGGGGTTTTGCGTACCAATTTGTCGTGCTCCACGCGGAGGACCGCCCTCCACACAATGGCGCTTCCTCCACCCCCTACCTGCGTCAATTCTGTAAAAGGCAGAATATACCGGTCTTGCCATCGTTGTGGTGTTCCACGCGGTGCAAGCTTTGGCGCGCAGAAGGACCATTGTTTCTCGTAGAATGTGTCGAAGAAATGTGGGTCGTTCGATGATGTTGGGAAGTTAGGAGGCTTCGTGGCGAATGGAAGGCGATGGTCGCTCAGGTCATCATGCTGCGCGAAAGGCCCCACGTACTTCGCTTTGCCAATTTGCACGAGTATACAGAAGACTCGTGGACAGATCTCCGCAACGTCTCTCGCTTCGGCAGTTGGTTGTTCGTCTCGAAAGGCGGCTGTGAGCACCTTGACAGTACGGTTGAAGTTACCCTCCTGTAGATAGTTCTCGACTAGACCGCTTGGCATGAAACCATGCGTGAGCTTGTCCCCAGTCTTGACATCAAAACTCGGCACCATATGCTGGTTGATCCAACACTGGAGCTCGTAAAGCGACTGCTCGTAGTCCGGCTGCGAGCTTGCATGTGAGCTCGGGGGCATTGCGCCTCCTTGCACGTGCCCTGCCATGCGGCGACTGTGCAGAGGCGCAAGGTCCCGCGTGCTTGGCCAACAAGCGCTAGGTCGGTGTGGACGGCGTGCAAGTGTTTGGAACACAAACCAGAAGTGAGGCTGAACTGCAGTTGGGAGGCGTGCTCCCTACTGCTTTGGAGCCGAGGGTCTCAACGCCCGGAGGAAAGAAGGACCATGACGCCGTGGAGACCATACTGCAATCGATTGTGCGGCCAACCAGTTGTCAAGGTGTAGTCTGCCGTAGGAAGCTGTGAACATTCCTGGCGAACGAGTCGAAAGGAAACGTCAGAGGTAATCCTCCAGGGTCACCAGTTACCAGGCTAGCGGAGTCCTTGCGACGAGCGTCCGCGTGCTCGCCGCCAGCTTTGGCGGGACTCGAGAATGCAAGCCATGTGCCATGATGAGCGTTGATTTGCCACCTTGCTGCAGATGTCCCGTCACCGGTGTAGCTCGGGCGCGTAGAGCTGCGCTAGCCTGAGAAGAGGTCGCAGAGCCTCTATCGAAGCAAACTGGTGGGGGTTGTTACTAAGCCACTGGGGCTGCTTAGCAAGCTACAACATTGAGTTTACCTTAATCAACTCTCCATCAGATCCTAGTCAAACTCCACAATGCCGAGCAAGCTGTACGCACCTGTACGTCGCTGCTCACTGCAGAAACTGATGGCTAGGGGAGGTGATCTGGTATAGAGTGCTGCAAGGCATTTCATTCTGTTTTATTGATTGAATCAAAGCAGTCGAAAATAAATGGCTAAAGGAGAATCCTCTGTGGCTTGGTAACGATTCGCGTCACGAACGAGACCGACATGGACTGCGCCCGCCCATGGCAACAAGAACGTTTGTTTGCAGAATATACTCATGGTGACATCCTTGAGCTATGAGTTGTTGGGCCAGTACTCAGACTGCGTCGATAGCGCTTGGAGTAGCTCTGCGTGAGAAAGTATCTTCGTTTCTCTTCGCACGCAGGTACCACGCGAAGAATCCCAGTGCAGTGATGCAGAACAGTGGCAAGCTGATAGCAAGGTAAAGTTGCAATGCACCCCAGCCAATGTTCTGGAGCGAGAAGTCTGGGCTGGGCTGCTCGTTGTCGAAGTCGACGATTGGTGTGCTCATGAGTGTCTGCGATCATCTCTCAGCATTCGCGCAAGCGTTCTACAGGAGCCGCACTTACCGACACGAATGTTCCAGGCAAAAATATCAATGTTACGACTGTAATAATTCTCATGGAGACTGTCTCCACAACCGTTTTCTTGGCTATTCGTTCCATGCTCTCGGCTGTCTGTTGAGCTTCCTCTGCAAGTTGTCGTGTTGCTTTCATGCTCTGATACGAAAGTATTCCTTGCATCTAGATACTGTCAGCAAATGCAATTCCCAAATGATTCGTTGAATACACGTACCAGCGACTTTCGATCTGCTGCGATGCGCAGTAAACCTTCGAGTCTTGATTGCTGTACATGGATGTCCTTTTCGATGCATGTAAGGTGTGATTGAAATGCTCTCATGGCCAATTTGTTGTCGGGCGCTCCGACCTCATCGATTGTGTTATTTTCACCTAATAAATTGTACTCGCGTCCCAGGTCACGCAAGGTCCGACAGTTTGCTTTGAGCAGAAGAAGCGCTCCATTGGCCTTGTCTTCTATGAGCTGAACCTTTTGAAGATCACTAAAGTCAAAGTCGTCCAGTTGTCGAGGTGTAGCTGGATCTTCGGAAAGGTCATGCAAGTCGCAATCGACCTCGTCTACGGGTCCCGGCTGGTTGCACTGCGTCGTGAAGCCAGAGGTCGACCTTGTGAAGGCTCTTCCCAGAGATCGCACCGTCACAAGTAGTTGTCGTTTGGTTTTAGACACGGGAATATTCTCCATTGACTGTGAGATTGACCGTGTTGTACCACGCGGCCGTTCCACAGACACGTACAGTGTTCGTCTGGTCTCTTTCTGCAGCCTGGATTCAAGATCGTCGATGTACCACTGCCAATTCTCTGCTGACCAGCTGCAAATGATACGATGGACAGCCAGACAACGTGCTAACGCTGACATTCGCTCATACGGTTGATCACTCCTGCTTGAGCCACAGGTTTTCCCCAGATGCTGCGTGATGGCTTCTCGCATCAGTGGGTTCGCTTTGAGCACTATCCACTGAGCCCTTCGAGTCACGAGATCAAATTTATGGTGCACTGAGCACTGTCGTATAGCCCAGGGCTCTGCCGAGTTCTCTGAAGATTCCACTGACTTCAGGTTGTAGCATAGCTCAACGTGGCGTCCTGATCGCTCAAGCTCAGGGACTCTCAGGTCATCGCAAGGAAGTTCCTGATAAGTCTCACTTCGAAACCCTCCAGTAAGCATATCACGCGCAAATATCTGGCGTCCAAATGGAAAGACGAATTCCAAGAAGCCGGGCATGACTTGGTGATATGACAAGGTTTGCATAAGCATTTGTCGTGTAACACGAAGCGGCTCTCTTGAACTCGGTGCACCCAAGAATCTATCGCATTTATCAGCTCTGGGCCTATCTTCATGATCGGTTACTACTGTACATGAATCTCTGCAATGGGTCTGGGCCACCTTGCTTCTGTGACCGCTGTTTGAGATGCCTATCCAAGAGAGTAGCGTCTCTGATCTTCGTGTGGTGATACCCTATGTTACAATTAGCACACGTCGTTGATGAATTCGTATTCATGGCTTTACCATCGTTTGATCGATAGACCTCCAAAAAGTGCAATAGCGCCTTTCCTAGTGGACCAAAGAGGTCCTTTTCCTTGACATCTAACCGCTGGCTCAATCCTTTGAGCGTATGCTCCGGCGCTTGTACTCCACATTTGTTACGAGGATAGTTCAGGGCATCATCTAGAGCGCGTTCAAGCTGCTCAAGCCTGGTCGTGCGACTGTCATCAAAATTGGCCATCGCAACTGACAAGTGTTGCTACAAGCGAGCGACGGAGGGCGTGACGCTACGATTTGGCGCAGAGAAATTCGTGGTTAATGGACCTTGCGTTGAGGCCACTTTACGTCAGTACAAGTTAGTGGGCGGCTCAGGCTTGTGTCAGATACTTCATAGATGTACTGTGGTGGCTTATGCATGTGACATCGCAATGCCGCTGTGGGGCTGTGTAGACATTTCAGCTCACAGCTCCGATAGGCCGCGAGAATGTGGCGGTTACTGCACCAACGGCGCGCGTGTGCATTAAACAAGAAGGCAAGAGCGGCCACATGCCGCAATGTTTTGCTACGGCAGTAATGAAGATGTGGTTCAGACTCAGGAGAAAGCACGAAGTCTCTCGTCCCGATCCCCGTCATCCCGATCTTCCGGTTCTGACCGTGTGCAAACGTCCGCGCCATGCTGACGTCCAGCACAGCAGGCTGAAGCTGCCTGGACGGATCACAAGTTGCATGTAGAAACGAATCCCGACCATGCTTTGAACAAATTACCATCATGGCGCTACATTTCTTATCCGTATGCAATATTGATCGTCGCTGTAAGCTGGTGTTCGTGGTTAGACCAAGACTCATAAGTACGCAGTCGTTCTCGAGACTACCGCAACCCTGTGAAGTTGCCATGGCGCTGATCGAGAGGCTGCCTCACTCCTCTTCATCCTTCTCCCGTAGATCAATAATAGAGTCAACCTCTTCCTGCTTGCAATGTCAGAGATAGGCTCGCAGGGCTTTGTGGCACGGCATACATACTTGGGAGAGCGCCTTCGGCACTCTGAAACGAAAGACGTCGTCGAATGGCTAACCCGGAGTCGTGAGTCAAATTCACCATACAAAGTACATCTTGAGAAATCTTACCTCTACGGCAAAAGCCTTGAGATCGTATTGTGCGAATTCGGTAGGGAACTTCTTCTCGAGCCAGCCGTGAATAATCGTAGCCGTCATGCGATATACCGGCACGAATGCTTGAGCCCAGTTTCTTGGAGTCCTTGAGCTGCTGCTTGACGAAGTGTTGCTTCGACTAGGTGCTGGGATTGCATACGTGCTTTGTTTTCCATACTGGAAGTTTTGATCGACAGATGACTGGCGGGCGTAAGTCTGCGGTGGCAAGTTCTGCCATGGTGCGCCGAATGGTTGTTGGCCATAACTCGGACTGGGCAAGGCTGTGCCTGGCTGGGGAGCATGTGTGTTCGCTGCTCGAGCCGTCGCTTGCGACGAATAACTTTGATTCGGCACAGATGGTCCAGGTTGTTGATTGTAACCTTGTCTACGGTAGCTAGGGTACTGCGGCTTTTGTTGTCCAGACATATCGCTTATTTGACGCGGATTGTTGCAGACGAGTCCAGTAACACGACCCCAGGCAAGTTAGAAGCACGTAGCACTTCGGCAGTGATGGTTGGTGTGCAAGCCCTTATAGGCAGGCGCAGCTTCAGGGCGACAGAAGGCAACCAGGCGGCCCCTCGGCGGCACGGAGGGCGGTGTTCGCGTTGTCTTGATCATCGCCACGCAGGGCGGTGCCTCGTCAACTGGAAGGATGATAACGTGTCAAGCACGCGCAAGACGAGTATCTTCAAGATCACCGAGAAAACCACTCTGTGTCTCTAGGTACAAGCGTGGCCGCGTCGCTCCGCAGCGAGCAGGGCTGGTCTCCTATGAGAAAGATTCGAAGATGCAACACAGCATTGAAACAGAGACTACGCTGGAAGCAACTGGCGGAGTGGTGTGAGTTAGGTAGCAGATCTATTGGGTCTTTTCACAACATTGATAAAGATGGCTGGCACAATGCCTTGCCCGCTCATGTGTCACGCCGAGTTCTCGTCCTTGTGCTAGGAAACGTAGACAGAGGCGAGCCTGTTTCCTACAATGATGGCGAATCTGACCACGAAGTCGACGACGGATGCAACGAGTACGCTGGCGAGATCTTCAACCAGGACCCTCACGACGACTCTAACGAGGACTTGTTGTGAACTCTTGAGAGGACTCTGAAGAGGATTGTGGCGATGCTGCGGAGGATCACCGCATCCATGTTCTTCCGCTCCGTTCCAAGTTTGACGTAGCGGCAGGCCTCGCAGCTGCAGTCTGAAAAGGAGACAGAGTCGAGCATCTCAACCACACGTGCAAAATGGACGAATTGCCCGTGGAGCTATTGGCACAGATCATCGACTACTGCGGTTCCGACACCCGCAAGAAGCTGCGATGCGTGACGAAGACACTGCACAATCAAACTACACCGCTGGTCTTCGAACAAGTCTATGTTGCGTGGTTCAAGCACAGCCGTGCCAAATTCGCTGCAATAGCTTCGTCTGATTTGGCAAAGCATGTAAGGAAATTAGTAGTCTTCAGCAAATCTTGCCTAGGTTCCGACAGGTGAGGAAAACCTGGATGCTAGAAGAACCAGCAGTGAGCAGAGCTTACAATCCTTCACGATAGACGCAATGGAAGGAAAGCATCGACATGCGTCCAGAATTTCGCCAATGGCGCGAGCAGCGTGCACAAAAGTATCCGGATGAGCCGAGAAATGCTGGCACCGTCGAAGCGGATACAAGTGTATATGCTCGTGCTAGAAATGATTACGATGGGAGCCCTCGACAACAGCTCACCGAGTATGAAATCAAAGCTGGGTGGAAGGCGTATAAAAGACACTTCCGCGGCCAAAGGGTCTCCCACAAAGACTGTCGAGAGGCGATGAAATTTCAAAGTGCATTTTGCAAATTGCCAAACCTTTCCGAAGTGCTTGTTGCGACCGCCCTGCACAATGACCATAACGTGAACGCTTGGCCTTTCTGGAAGCCATTCTGTCGAGAAACGCTTGTCGGCCCAGACAACTGGAAGAATGACTACCACCCGCGCGATCGTGTACTTAATTTCGAGCTCATCGAGCATGCCACTTTGTGCCTCTACGAAGCCATGGCACGTGGCCACGCGCTAGGCTTGGCTCCCGTGAGAAAACTTAGGGTACAGCATACCATGGCGACTGAGTCTACATTGGACGGACACTGGCGTCAGGGTCCACGTCAACCGGTAGATCTGTTGCGAGATTGGCATCTTCAAAAACCTCAGCGATTGTGGCTGGCACAGCCGTTTACCCTCCTGACGGACGTTTCGATGCGTTTCGATGCAAACAAGTGCTTTGAAAGCTTGAATATTTCTGAGCAGATCCATCAATTGCTCATCGGTGCAAAGAAGCTCCGGCGTCTCGTTCTGGTGCTCGAAAACGTAGAGCTCGATGATGTTCCCTACCAAGACGAAGAATCAGACGAGGACTATAACGAGCAGTCTATGAAAGGATTAGATGAGCATTCAGACGAGGGATCTGACGAGAATTCTGATGAGATACCTGACGACTCGTCCGATGACTCGTCTGAAGACGAGAGTGACGACGAGAGTGACGACGAATCAATAGGGGCCAGCAATCAACATTACACTGGAGAATTTTATACTGGAGAACTTCGATTATTCCATGCGGACTCGGTCATATGGCCAAAAGTCGAGCATCTTGCACTATCTATCGCTGTCTCCGGAAAGAAATTTGCCAAATTCCTCAAGCTTCACAGCTCAACGCTCAGATCTCTGGAGCTTCACCAAACGGTCGTATTTGATGCGCCGAAGCTACTGGAGGAAATTCCGAAAGTCCTACACCTCAAGCGCGTACTCATAAAAGATCTATTCCACGATGGTCCAACATTACCGCACCACGAACAGAGCAATAAGCCACTTTATCCCCGGAATGCATGTTTGTTGGCCCATGGCACCGATTTCGATGCTCCATACGAGCAGGCTATGAAGGCGTACTTGCTGGGACAGTCACCGCACATGCCTGGCTTGTTAGAAGATCACCTTGGGCGACTGAAGCCAGAAGACCGTACGGATCGATTCGGCACTGGGCCTGTGAGCACTGTTTTCTACCCCACGACCGATTGCGATCTGGATCATGTGAAAATAGAAATTCTGTGACCGAAGGTATGCGAGGCTTGATTTTTTTTTTGCACTTTAATAAATGCAACACACGGTACACTCGTGGTTGCAACCACAAAATCAGACGAAGGTAATCGAGGGCTGCGCTTGATGTTTTGAGTCTTCCTGAGAGATCAGCGCTGGACGTAAGAAGCTGAAGGTGGGTCAAAGGATAAGAGCCATGACCCCTTGCGAGGGGAGTTTGAAGCCAATCTGATTCCATCCATCTCGGATCTGCTTTAATTCGCTTATTGTTACAATGTGCAGCCCACAATAGCGTTGCGAACGAGGTCTGACAGCGCTGAAGGTTCGTACATGCACAGAAGCCGCATCCATCGAATCTGCACTTCTTTTGGCATAACAATTGTGTTGCAAAGTTTCATCTGGCGGATCAGTCGATCATCTCTGGTCGATGTATCCGGCCCTATTTTCATGCCATTCTTGCCTTCACGGGCATTCCTCGTGTCGTTGGCTTTCAGTATATCTTCCACACAACATACCTCTCACTTCTTCTTATTCCCCTTCTTCTTATGACTATTTCCATCTCTCCCCTTCGCCCCTCTACTCGCCAAATTCCCGCCCAACCTCGTCTTCTGATACTGTCTCACAATGCCCTCCACACTTCCAATATCATGCTTCGGCTGCCGCATGTAATACAGCTTTGCCCTTCTCGCTCTCTTCTCTTTCCTCTGCACAATTTCTATCCCTTCCACATTCGGACTGTAGACTTTGAACCACATCTCCACCCCCACGCGCGTCAAATGATTGCGGAGTAGGACTGCTGTGTCGATGGGACTGTTGCGTTGTCGGATGTTGAGACATACTCCGGAGAAGTCGTCGCCGTTCTTGAGCCGGACGAGGAGGATGTCGCCTGGTGCTACGCGTTCGGCGTTGTCTTTGGAGAAGAGGCGTGTGCGAGCGCCTGATGGATCGAGGGCTGTGAGTTGGTCTTGGGTGATTTGGGCTATGGGGTCTTTGCACAGTTTAAGGGTTGATCGGGGAGGTGGTATGGTGGGAATTCTGCGGAGGCCATCGTCGAAGCCTATGGAGTTTGATCAGTTGATTGAACAGCTTTGGTCCGGACTGAGGAAAGGCTCACGGTTTTGTTTCGTCGCGACCGAGGGTCGGAAGCCTTTTGACGGAGGCTGTAGGAAGTTCTTAGGCATAAGTGAAGGGTAGATCTCGCGTTCCTTGGGAATTTCCTCTGCGATGGGCGACGTCGCGTATGTTCTGCATCGTTGGCGTTCGGCTCGACATTGTCGCAAAGCTTGTTTGAGGCCGGCCAGCGGCCGTATGGGCTGTATTGACGTGGACATGGTGATGGGCTGGATGAAGGTGATGTCGTGGTTCAATGGTGTCGGACTGGGAGAACCTCCGCGGCCAATTGCTTGGCACTCGTCGAGTACGGTGAATCGGTCCCCAATAATCTTGTCCTTGATGACCACATCCTCCGACATTCGCTCTTTCAGCCAGAAACAATTTCGCTGTCAACTCGCTGTTTCCGAGCATCTATTTGGCAGCAATGGCAAGCAGAACAGTGTGCACAACGGCAGCGAGCACTTTCTCAATGACGACACGAGCCCGACCACGAGACATTCCGAGATGCATACGCCAGGCGATACAGAGCCGGGGCTTACGATCACAAACATCGAGCAGATCATTACCATCTAGCAGACAGTCGTGGTCAAACGAATCGAGGCAGGTTGCATTCACGAAGTCACCTCATGCTCTCTGGACAAACCCCATTCAACGAAACGCATTGGCGCAAACTCAACGGACATTTGCCTCCTCGCCTATACGACAGCACGGTGATCTTACACCTCCGAAGCCTGGGGAGGAGCGCAAAGTCACGTTCATTGACAAAGAGGGGAAAGACTGGACATTCGAGGTGGCAGATGGAGACAATCTGTTAGACATCGCACAGGCCAATGATTTGGAAATGGAAGGTGCTTGCGGAGGGAGCTGTGCGTGCAGTACATGCCACGTAATAGTGAGGGATGAGGAAATGTTCGATAAGATGGTACGTTGAGAAATTGGAGACATCGAAGTCTACAGCCTCGATGCTGTGCCGAAAAGCACAAAGATAAGCTGACAGTGGCAACAGGAAGAACCCTCAGACGATGAGAACGACATGTTGGACCTCGCATTCGGCCTAACTGAAACCAGCAGACTCGGATGCCAAGTCGTAATGAGCAAGGAACTCGATGGCTTGGTGATCAAATTACCTTCCATGACCCGGAATCTCCAAGCATCAGATTTCGCGGAGAAGAAGTGAGAACAGACGATCTAAGACTTTGCTTCAAGCCAAAGCCGGAGAAGGACCATCGTCCTAGAATTACCTAATACCATTCGCGGCCTTCACAGTATGGGCGTTCATCCGCATTGCATAGCGCGGCGCATGTAAAAAACTTTTTGTACAGAAATGACGCATCGACGACTTTACGGCTCGAAACATAACGGCGAGGTAAATTCGCAGCACCCACCTCTAACACTGCTCTCACTTCCATCATACCTTTCGTCTTTGACGGCTTTCAAAGCTCAAGAGTCGTGCCCCTTACATGGCGCTGCTCACATGAACAAATGCCGTTCGTGAGACTTGGCAAGTCGATGACAGCTCGCAGCTGCTGCGTTACACCACACTGCCAACTCGCTTACGCGTCTGGTTCGCCTCCAAGCAGCTGGCTCCCGATCGCCGTGAAAGCGATGAATACCAATACCTTAGGGAAGACGGCAGCGCGAAAGTTATTTGACCTGTCGTCAGGAGGAGTTGTCATCTGGTCAATCTCACCTCTGATCTATGCCGCAAGATCTCTCTGTTGCGTTATTGCTCCACCCTGGAATGAGCATGAGGTCGGATGGGAATAGTCATGACGGTCGAAATTGTATTAGAACTATTCAGGCTCCTGCACCTAGCTTCTCAAGAATTCGAAGGAGTGCTCCTGGGTATCTAACGATATATGCTGCAAGACAATGCCTTCCAACATCGACAAATCTCATATCTTCGTAACGCCATCCTATCATCGTCTCCCTCAATGCTGTGCTCACTATCTTTACAAGAATTACACATTACGCCATCCCACAAGATAGCGAGGACTGGACAACTATGAGACCGTGCATGGACCCTACATCACGACACATCGCTCATCCGTATCCTTTACAGTGGCTGCGCCTTGCACTCTCCCCGGATGTTGTGAATATGCCGGCGTCTGGTTCTGAATATGACTGGGTCTGCGGCCAATCCTGTTCCCGCTGTCACGTCGGCCATGACCAGGAACACTATTCACAGTTGTTGAACTTTGCTGTGCATATGCACTCTGCCGTTGGAGATGGTCTAGTGTGTTCAGTGGATTTCCCTGTGCTGGCTGCGCCGTTGCTCCTGCGGGCCGGTAAGGTCGATCATGAGAAGACTGCTCGTAGGTTGGCGGTGCATCGGGATCAAAAGCGTCCGCCGGACGATTGACCGCAGGTCTTCCGTGCGGACGGGTAGTGACGGGGATGTTGCCACTACTCTGGCGTGGTGACCTTTGATTCCGGCGCGGAGGAATCTGTGGGGGCCTTTCGTTGTTACTTTCTGACGACAGATATCGTTCGGAAAGCTCGCGCTCTCGTCTTCGTCGTTCCTCGGCTTGTCTCTGCTGATCCTCTTCCTCTTCTTGTAACTGAAGAGCAAGAGCGAGATCATGGTCTTCTTGTTCCGAGGCTGAAAGCTGTGTCGAGGACGTGACACCTAGATCTTGATCTTGTAATGGCTGTGTAGACACATTGGAAGTCGGCCTAGGACCTGGCAATGGTGGCGGCACGTCAGAGTTTGAGGTCTGCACCTGTGGTCGACGATTGTTGGTTCGGCTTTGTACCGTTTCCCAGCCTTCATTGCCGCCACCAGAGTTGCCTTGATTGAGATTCGTGGCATTGCCGTGGCTCACACTGCGGAAGTCTCCACTGAAATGTTCAGAGGCAGCGCCATTGACATCCACTAGACTTTCCCAAACGATCTCTGCATGCGAGCCGTAGCCCTGATCTGTTACCAACGTCATGAGAGCGCCATGTCGCGGCTCCTTGTACAATGTGCTGAAGTGATCGTTGCGGAAAAGAATCGCGATTTGGCCTGAGTCTAAGCTTTGCGAGATGCAATCCAGTCCATGGTCTGTGAGCTGCGTCGGCCAGTTACTGAGAAAACTTTTGATGGTTGTGATGTCTTCAAGCAATTGCTGCTCCTGAAAGCTCAGCCCTTCCGTCTGCTGTTTGTGCTCCAGTTCTGCTTGCGCAAATTGGATGTTCTGAGCGTCCTCGAATGTCTTGGCGTTGCGATCAAAAGCATAGTATACTGGAGACTCTCGCGCCGGGATCCAGCCATGAATGAGAGGAATGTTGAAAGTTGAGTAGAGACGCATCTCTCTCGTCTCTTCGAAGCTGCCAGGCTTGCTTTGTGCTCTCTCTAGAGGGTGTATGCCGTTCATTGCTTTTGGATGCCCATCGAAGGACCCCCTGGGCGTTTGCACGGGGGTAACAAAACGTGGGTTCACGTTCATGCCAGTATGCAAGGCCAAGAGGAATGCATATAGCTCACTGACATCTGGCAGGCTGTGGGCAGTGTCCCCTCTTCGGCCTGACATGAGCTCATCGAAGACTGCATCTAGCAACAGGCCAAGTGACACTTGTTCGCGGGTTCGGAGCGTCTCCACGAGAGGCGTGTCCATATCAAGCGGAGTCGACAACACGAGCGCATTGACGAGAGCCAGTAGCGGGCACGGACCGTTCTCGTTCTGTGTCAGTATTGGGGAAGAACGCATCTTATCCCGGTCCTGCCAGTTGATGTGCTTGATTTGATAATGCTCATTGCGTTTTCTCTCTTGGGTGCGAGGTGTCTCAGGTACAGTGAATGGTGCAGACGATGATGAGGGCACCGCTATGTCTGTAGATATAGGTGGAGGTTGCTGGCTTGGAGGCGGCTGGGCATGATCGATCAATGGTCCGGCAGGTGCTGTAGGCGGCCCAGGAGGTGGCCCTGGAGGAGGTGCGTATTCTGGTGCCCGCTCTTCATTTTGCAAGGGCGGTGCAGGAGACTGAGCTGGAGATGGTGCATCAGGCAGAGCAATTGGAATGTTGCCATGCTCAATCGAGCTTTGTGGCAATGGCTCTTTTGGCGGCGGAGGTGGGGAAGGCGTCTTGCTCTCGGCCCACGGATTGGTAACGGGAAGGTTGTTGGCCGGTTGTGATACAGGAGCGAATGGAGGTTGACCTTTTTGAGGAACGACCATCTCCTCTGCTGTCTCGTAGGAGGGTGTTGCCAAGGCATCGCTGCCAAGAGAGAGGTGCGCAAGCTCCTCAGCGGGCGTCCGAACAGTGGGCAACTCAGTCGGTGGAGCGGGAGGTGCTTGCGTCGGCGGAGGAGGTGGCTTTTGCGAGGCTTGTTCCCATATGGGCTGACTGGGGAGTACGTTCTCGGTGCTCTTTTGCGCGCCATTCTGTACCAGTCCATTCTGCTTGTTGTAGGGATTGTTCGATTCCAGTGCCCATGGGTTTGCGTGTGCCTCGTCGTACTTCTGATTGTCGTTCCGAACACCTACAGCACCATTTGCAGGTCCTGGCCGCAAGATGGAGGGCAGCTCGCTTTCATTTCTTGCGTGGCTCTTGATATCCTGGTTGCTAGGAGTGATCCTCAAAGGTTTGGGGATTTCGACGAAACCATCGGGAGATTCGACGTCCCTATCGGTATCGTCCGAGTCCCATGTGCCGTGCGAACTAACATCGGAGTCTCTCCTCTTCTTCTCACGTGCAGCATTCATGTCGATTAGGTCGAAGGCAGGCGAGGTGTTCAAGTCTGGGCTGTAGACACTGCTGGCTGTCTGTGGGTCTCCTCCCTCTTTCGTAGGCGTCGTCGGATAGGGAGCGGCCGTGCCGTTCGGAGCGTTCGTGGTCGCCGCATTTGCCTGAGTCGTGTCGACCGTGGGGGCGACTGGTTTCCTGCTCACCATATCGGATTATCGGAGCTCGCTGTCAAGGAAAGTGGAAAGCAGGCAGGCTGGTGCTCTGCGGGGTGTGGATGTCCTGCTTGATCAGAGCGTGCACCGCTCACGAGGGCCAGGGTGGCATGTGAGGGAGCGGAACCGGGCTGGAGTTCGTTCTGCAGTCGTTACAGATGCTTCGGACGCGGACTGCTCTTACATGTGAGGATAACTAGGCTGCCGTGAACATGGTTTAGTTGGACGATCAGCGATCAACGTCAGAGTTGTGGCTGAGCTCCTGTGGCTGCGCGGTTCGGATAATCCAACAGCCGACTCGTCTAAATTTTTGGCAAGCGAGCCTCGACTCAATCGCAACGCAAAGACATAAAACACACAACGACGATATGGCTGCACCACTCCGCGTTCTGCTGATTGGCAATGGTGGCCGTGAGCATACTCTCGCGTGGAAGCTCTCGAAGAGCCCTCGTGTAGAGGAGATTCACATTGTGCCTGGCAACGGAGGAACAGCTGGGTAGGTGAAAGGTCAATGCCTGCCTCGATCGCTTACTCTTTCGTTTGCTCACGTTGTCCAGCGTACCAAAATGCAAGAACATCACAAATGTTTCTTCTGAAGTCTTCTCCCAGCTCGTCGCTCATGCAAAGGAGCACAATCTCAATTTCCTCGTGCCTGGCCCTGAAGCTCCACTCGTCGCTGGCATCGTGGACTATTTTGCCCAACATGCCCCGCATATCAAAGCGTTTGGTCCATCGCTGGCTGCGGCACGAATGGAAGGCAGCAAGACCTTCAGCAAAGATTTTATGAAGAAGCACAACATTCCAACAGCAAGGTACGAGAACTTTGATGACTACGAAAAGGCCAAGAAGCACCTCGATGAGATCGACTACGAAGTTGTGATCAAAGCCGATGGACTGGCTGCCGGCAAGGGCGTCATCATCCCACAAACCAAGCAAGAAGCGCAGACAGCGCTGAAAGAAATCATGGTCAACCACGAATTTGGCAGTGCTGGTAACAGTGTCGTGATCGAAGAATTCTTGACAGGAGACGAGATCAGCATTCTGTCGTTAAGTGACGGAACATCAATTCTCAGCCTGCCTCCCGCACAAGATCACAAGCGAATAGGAGATGGCGACACTGGCCCTAACACCGGTGGTATGGGCACCTATGCGCCTACGCCTGTCGCAACGAAAGAAGTGCTTGCGGAGATCGAGAAGACCGTCTTGCAGCCAACAATCGATGGCATGAAGGCCGATGGCATGACTTTCGTGGGTTGCCTATTCACAGGATTTATGCTCACACCAAAGGGCGCACGAGTGTTGGAGTACAACGTTCGATTCGGTGATCCAGAGACTCAGTCATGCTTGGCTCTACTTAAGTCAGACCTTGCAGAGCTCATGCTTGCCGCCACAAACGGGACGCTTTCTTCTCAGTCGATCGATATCGCACCTCTGAGCGCATGCACTGTTGTGGTAGCAGCCGGTGGGTATCCGGGTAGCTACCCCAAGGGCACACCGATGCAAGTTGAGAAGGTGAACGAGGCTGAGGGCAACTTCGTCTTCCACGCCGGAACTGGCATCAAAGACGGCCAGCTAGTGACCACTGGTGGACGAGTTATTGCAGCTACATCTACAGGGAGCACACTGCGTGAAGCGGTCGACAAAGCCTACCAGGGCGTGCAGAGCATCAAGTTTGAGGGAATGCAATTCCGAAAAGATATCGCGCATCGTGCATTGCGGTAGGCCAACATACCTTTAGGGTAGACGAGCATGATGAACATGATCTTAAACCTGCTTTCAGAGACATTCCTTGCGTTCTGAATCGATGGCATATCGAATTCCACGCCTAGAGCATTGCATGGATTTCACTCTAGATAGTCCACCATACTGGATGTATGCTTGTGGCACATGCCCACGATAGGTCATAATGGCTTGGAGTCAGCTGCTGCTCAGCCACTGCGAGGCTGTACCCACCGAGAGACCTCTTGCCCTGCACTCACTTTCCAGTAAAACAGATTTGAAAAAACGTCTCACGATACGCAGCAGTTTGGGATGTACAAAGCACTCTCTGCAAGATCTATACGACTGCTTCACCTACAATCTGCCACGAAGCTGACCGCGCCCTTGGTCGGGACACTGGAGACTGTGCGACTTGACGATGAGCCGCAATATGAAGCTCTTTCTTACACTTGGGACGGTCCTTTCAACGAAAGGGGAAACCCTGATGTTGCTGTGAAGCTGGCGCGCGGCGAGATGCAACTTGCAGGACACGTCATTGGCATAACCGGAAATCTTCGCGATGCCTTACGTCGGCTCCGGCTGACATCACAGACGAGAATAATCTGGATAGACGCCGTCTGCATCAATCAAGAAGACGATGCGGAAAGATCCGCTCAGGTGGCTATGATGGTCGATATTTACACGAGAGCTACTGAAGTCGTGATATGGCTCGGCGAAGATTCAGACAAAGAAGATGGAAAGCTATGGTTTAAACTGTGCCGACGCCATTTGCACATGGTGAGAACGCCGTGGCTACATGCTTGGAGAAAACCGGTGGCACGCATCGTCGAACACCTCCTTCGAAGAAGTCCTCCTCACAGGATCTATTGGAGGTACCAGTCTGCTTTGCAACCATTTTTCTGCCTCAATGCTCGGAAAAGGATCCATCAACTGAGTAAATTTGAAGACAGGCGGTACCATTCTAGACGATGGTGCGTACAGGAAGTGGCAGTAGCGACAAGTGTGGTCATCATGTGTGGTGCACATCAATTGCCATGGCATCTGTACGTTACACACACCGAAAATACCGGACAGCCGATTGATCACAACTGGTGCCTCTTCTCTATTCCTACCTTGACAAACTTAAGCCATATGAAACCATTGCACACCGATGTGCTCGAAATGCTGAGACTGGCTTCCGGCACCAAATGCAGCGATGCACGAGACTTTATCTTTGCTCTGGCTGGCCTTCTCGCCCAGAATCTGCAATGTCCGGCCATTGAAATTGACTATTCGATACCCTGGCCCGCAGTTTATACTAAGTTCATGAGCAACCTCCTTGAAGTCAGCGCGTTTCAGGAACGCTGGAATCTTCTGCGAACCGCTGCCTACCAAAGGCGTTTCCAGAGTGCTCGGTCTTCCGAATTACCATCCTGGGTCATCAAATTCGACGACAATATCGGTCCAGAGACGGACGTAAGTGCTACTCGCGGACGCGAGTATGATGCGATAACCGTACGAAGCCAAGTGCTCGACGTGAATTTGGTGTTCTGTGGAAAGGTCAGCTACCTGTCTGACAGTGAGAAATCCGAAGCTATCTGGCGAGGTCTAGAGACAGAAGATCGTTGTTATGCGCTTCCGGCTCAGTGTTTAGATCTTGAGGATAGTCTCGAACGGTACATCGTCTTGCGACCAATTTCTGCCGCAGCACACACTTTTCGTCTCGTAGACCTAGCAAATCGCTCCGACGCGGCAGAAAGGATCCGAGAGGCTGGCGAGCAACACAAAATGACCCTTGTCTAGATGTTTGATACCACTGGCAGTTTAAAAATCTCGACGCCAATTGCTTTTATGACCACCTTCTGCAGCCTCAGCCAAGCAATGCCAACGCAAACATAGATGGGCATAACCCGGGAATAATTTGCGAACCCGGCACAAGCCTCTCAATCCCAGCTAGCGTCTTCGCTTGTGGGGTGCATCCGAGGTGAAGCTTGGGAGCTCTGGCCATTGACGTCTGCTTCTAACTTCCATACTTCGATTTCTTTTGCTTCTCTTTCCACCATCACACTCACTACGCACTATGGCGTCGTCTTTAAGAACACTGCGAGCCTCATGGCTTCGCAATACTCAATTACAACCACGATCATGGACACGCTACAACTCCTCCTTCGCCCACCTCCAACAAGACCTACCCAAACGAGCCATCCAACCCACATTCGAAGACCTCTCACCACAATCAAGTTATCGCCTCGACATGACCCTCGCCGACTTCCTCCCCAAAACAAACCCACCCGCAGTCCTCCCTCCAACCCAACTCGCCAAAGAACTCCCCATACCCCACCACCTCCTCTACTTCGAACCCTCCAAACGCCAATCCGACATGCTCCCCGACGGCACCAACCCCGACCAAAGCCCCGGCCAACCCTTCGAACGTCGCATGTGGGCCGGCGGCCGCGTCCTCTACAACCAAAACAACCCGCTCCTCCTCGACGGCTCCCGTGGCGTCTGTCAAGAATTCATCCGCCGCGTCGACATCAAAGGCACAGAAGGCCAAGAAAAGATCTTCGTCGCAATCGAACGTCGCCTAGCAAAAGCCAGCCCCGACGAAGTCTCCCGCCTCGGAGCAGCAATGACCGATACAAAAGCAAAAGAAGACCTCAACCACCGCGTCCGTCAACGCCTCTGGCGCGACAGCGAAGAAGATTTCGGCGAATGCTCCATCCTCGAAACGAGAAATATCGTTTTTATGAGAGGGAGAACGCCCGAACAAGCGAAATCCGACGCCGCAAAGAAACCCGGCAAGATTCTAAAACCGGAACATACACCAGATTACACCCATACAATCCTCCCCGACCCTAAACTCCTCTTCCGCTTCAGCGCTCTGACATTCAACGCACACGCTATTCATTTGGATCCACAATACTCTCGAGATATCGAAGGACATCGGAATTTGTTATTCCATGGACCAATGAGTTTTACATTTTTGGTGACGTTATTACAGCAGAGATTAGCGCAAGAGGGGAATGAAGTGATTAAATCGGTGGAGTATAGGAATGTTGCACCGTTGTATTGTGGGGAAGAGGTTAAGTTTGCGGGGAAGAAATTGGATAATGGGAAGTGGGAGATTTGGGCTGAGACGCCTGAGGGGGGAATCGCGGTGAAGGGGAAAGTTGTGACGGAGAAGGGGAATGTGGATAAGAGTGAGTTGGGGAGGTGAGATGAGGAGGAACTGGAGGAGATGGAATTGGAGTGGTTGATGAGGAATGAGGATGTGTATAGTTTGAGGGCCAAGAGATGAAACGTGAAAGGTGAAGGAATACAGCATGTACAGCAGCGTACAGATGATCAATGATGATACATGAACAATGATCTAAACAATTCAAACAACCTGCCCAGCCGTTTGCATCTTGACATGCGTTGAGAGATACAAATCTCTTTCATCATGCTGTGCTCAGAACGCTCCAACCGCATTACACAACCGCCTCTTCATAACACCGACAATCGTAACAATACACGCAAAAACGTTCAGGCCGTTCAATGATGCCGCGCACTCAAATCTTGCCGTTGTATCATATCCCCAACTTCTCCTTCGGCACAAAGTTGAACGCCGTACTCACGAGCGCCAATATGCTGCTAACAACGATCAAAGCCCAATCCACGGTCTTCTGCCTCGTTGTCAATTCTTTGCCGAATAGCTTCAGATGAAACGCACAGGGTAGGATCAAACAGATCGTGAAGCAAGCAACTGCACCAAGCAAGCTCATGATCGTGTCAAACTGTGGAATCAAGATCGCCAGGAGAACGAAAGAAACCACGCATAAGATCCTCACAGTGACTTTCATGATTCCGCGAGTAAGACCTGAGCAGCCGTGCGTGACTTGTCCGTCGCCCATACTTCGTGCATCGAGACCGAGGAAGAGTTCGAGAGTGGAGACGATAGGCCGGGCGTTCAATGGGACTTTGGTGAGCGGGATGATGGCCACGCAGATGACGATGAAGACGGAGAAGAATGCTGGATATCCGGAGTCCATTTCGAGGATGTTGCGGGTGATTTCATCCTTTACATCGTCGCCGAACATGAGGAGGCCCACCACTGCCATGAGGAGGTCCAGGCCGAAAGTGAAGATGTAGGTGATATTGACACCCCGGCGGTATTTGTAGGGGTGTCTCATGTCGCGGTAGATGTTGGGGAAGACACTGTGACCGCCCCATGGGGACATCAGGATTCCAAAGGCGATTGGTAGGCTACCCCAGTTCGCTGGGAAGAGGTATGTCGTAGCTGGTTGTCGCAGAGAGCCTGGGGTATCCGGCTTGATGAGTCCATCGATCAGAACGGCGAGCACAATGCCAAAGCAGCAAAGGATCCCGAGAATGCTCGTGAAAGATAGCAGGCGAAGAGGGAGGAAGCTGAGCGGGATAAGGATGACTCCGCAGAAGATCTTCCATTCAGTCAAGCCTAGGCCGTCTACCGGGATCAAGGCATTGAGAGAGTCGGCAAAGAGCACGACGAGCGCAACGCATGCAGCCACGAGCTCGAGTGAGAACAGAATCGACGTGCCGATTCGGGCCCATGGCCCGAACGAGACGTATGCAAGGTCGGCAAAGGTGATCAGACTGTTATCGATATCTGCGCACTTGGCGAGCAACTTGGCAGTGTAGCATGTCGAAGCACCGGCAAAGCCGAAGAAGATGAGACCCGGAATCCAGCCAGCGTACTTCATTGCCAGAGGAAGTGCGAGTAAGCCCACCCCAATGAGCACATTTACGCTATTGAAGATAGTCTGAGGTAAGGTGGACTGGCCCACAATGACCTGTACGACCTTGCCGTCGTCCTCTTGGACCTTCTTGACCATCAATGGTTCCCGTTCCTTATTCGGCATCATTGATCCTCTCAACTGCTGTTGGCGGAAAAGACGGCCTGCATGTCGCATAGAAGACTCGTTGACGCGTGACGAGAGGGAACCCCAGGTGCTGCCATAGCTGCCACCAAACGGCGAGGCGAGCTGCGGCTCGATCATGAAGATGCTGTCGTCTGCTGGAGTCCGCGAATTGATCTTTTGCAGAAGTGGCTGGTCTTCGGTAGCAGCTGTGGTCGAACCTCTTGTAGTCTTGGACAGTGTCCGATTCAGCTCTGCCGTGGGCGTTCGGTCGTCCGTCCCGTCGTCGATGGCATTGTCCACAGCTCCTCCATCTCGCTGTTCCAGCTGCTGTCTGAGCAGTGATCGGTGGTAGTGTGGGGCGGTTGGCGTCGTATCGGACTCTTCCTCGTCTCCCTCCTCATCTTCATCGTCTCTCGCGTACACGAAGCTCTGCCGCACCGGAGTGACTTCGTGAAAGCCGACTGCACGCTGCCATGAGCGCGCGAAATTGCCGATGGAGTTCACTCCGCCCGCCTGTGTGATGGCATCGACTGCCATGCCGATGGACGATCTCCGCCGCCGCACTTGATGTCCATCGCTGTCGTATGCTGAGGGAACCTGCTGCATGTGACTGCCATTGGAGGTGGCGTGGTGATGCTCCTCGGCCGACTCGTCGAACTGCACTCTGCTCACGGTAGAATCTGCCGAGCCAGCTCGCCCGCGTTCATACGCCTGCCAGCTGGAGGGCAGCTGGCCTCGCTGTGCAGGCATCGCGTTCGTGATCGCAGGAGTCCTCCGCACCTACGCTCAGCGGTAGTCAGCAGTAGGAGCGCAGGGAGGGGGAAGAGCTGTTGAAGCTCTCTTGTATCACGCCCAATGGCTGTGGCGCGGATGAAGGAGCAGGTGGGCAATGGGAAATTTCAGGCGGGATCCTCACTGCGCACCACTCTGGGATGATAAAGTAATTGGAAGTGGAGAAGAGGGCTGCATGTGTAGATTAGTAGACGGTCGGGACGCCATGGGCTTATCTTCAGAGCTAGTCACGATGCCTGGCAGATACAAAGTGTGCGGTATCGACGAACAACCTGGAACAGCCGCCGTCTATCGTGTGAGGCTCACGAGCGGCGGGTAGTGTCGGCATGCGCACGAGATTGGCTGCTGGAGAGCGGACCTGGCGAACTTTATGTTTTGCACAAAGAAGCGGTATGGAAGGGACGTGTCTCGCCATGGTCACACGGGTCAGGTAGTGCATTTCTGCTGCCCGTGTGACAAGTGCTCGTCGTTGAGATGTCCTTCCCTGCACTGAAGTCAAACTAATGGCCTTCCGTAACATCAGCTCGGCCCTCCAACTTCTTCCGGCCGAATTGTGGGGACGCGAATGTCTGGGCGGCGAGCGCAGGGAATGTGTGACGTTGTGCCCATTTTGTCCCCAACGACACAATCGCTGCCCATTTTCTGCCCCGTCCCACGACGTCCGCTTGCAGAGTGTCAGGCAGCGCTCCCATCCTCCCTTTTTCTTCCACCCCTCGCCTGCTCGAGTCATCGCACCTCCGGACGAGTGCAGCGCACCGCAGCATTTTGAGAGGGCCCTCGAGAGGTGAGTTGTCACCTTCGCGCTCGGTCATGTGCTTTCTGCAGCTGCCCGCCGTGCCCGCAATTTCTTCCACGTCCACACTTTCTTGCTCCAGCTTCACCCCACTAACCACTTCTACTAGGAGCGACGTTGCTGCGCTCACCCATCCGCCGCCATGTCCGCCAACGATCCCAAGGCCGGCGAGGCCGAGAAGAACATTGAGATGTGGAAGGTCAAGAAATTGATCAAACGTCTGGAGCAGGCTCGCGGTAACGGCACAAGCATGATCAGCTTGATCATCCCGCCCAAGGACCAGGTCTCGCGAGCGGCAAAGATGTTGGCTGAAGAATTCGGAACTGCTTCCAACATCAAGTCGCGTGTCAACCGATTGTCCGTCCTGTCCGCCATCACATCGACACAGCAGCGTCTGAAGCTGTACTCGAAAGTGCCGCCGAACGGCTTGGTGGTGTACTGTGGTGAAATTATCACGGCGGAAGGAAAAGAGCGAAAGATCAACATCGACTTCGAGCCTTTCAAGCCCATCAACACCTCGCTATACCTGTGTGACAACAAGTTCCACACCGAGGCACTGAGCGAGTTGCTCGAGTCCGATCAGAAGTTTGGCTTCATCATCATGGACGGAAACGGAGCATTGTTTGGAACACTGGCGGGCAACACAAGAGATATTGTCCACAAATTCTCCGTCGATCTACCCAAGAAGCACGGTCGTGGAGGACAGTCCGCCCTGCGTTTCGCGCGTCTGCGTGAGGAGAAGCGCCACAACTATGTCCGAAAGGTCGCCGAGTTGGCTGTACAAAACTTCATCACCAACGACAAGGTCAACGTGGCCGGTATCGTCCTTGCCGGATCTGCTGATTTCAAGAACGACTTGAACCAGTCTGACCTGTTCGACCAGCGCCTCCAGGCCAAGGTCATCAAGGTCGTCGATGTCTCGTACGGTGGCGAAAACGGATTCAACCAGGCCATCGAACTGGCTGCTGATACGCTCTCCAACGTGAAGTTCATCCAAGAGAAGAAGCTCATCAACCAATACTTCGACCAAATCAGCCAAGATACTGGCAAGGTCTGCTACGGTATTGGCGATACCCTCAAGGCTCTGGAGGCTGGTGCGGCCGAGACTTTGATTGTGTTTGAGAACTTGGAGTTGACCCGCTGGACGCTGAAGAGCAGCGAGGGCACCGAGGTCATCCTGCACACTTCCAAGGAGCAGGAGAAGGACCGCTCCAACTTCATGGACAAAGATACTGGGCAGGAGATGGAAGTCGTCGATCAGATGCCTTTCTTGGAGTGGCTTGCCGAGAAGTACCGCGATTTCGGTGCTCAGCTGGAATTTGTTTCTGATCGTTCTTCCGAGGGCAACCAGTTCGTGCGCGGATTTGGTGGAATTGGTGCCATCTTGCGCTACGCCCTCAACTTTGAGCAACTCAATGCCGATGATGACGAAGATGAGTTCTACGATGATTGACCCATACACGACCTCGCAGAAGGCGAGGAGTCACGAACCGCAACGGTCAAGTCCAATGACGTGACGCTCGCCACGCAGCCAGAGGAGGCTGCAGCTGCTACTGCTCCGGCGGCTTCAAAAGGAGCAGAACCCAAACCATCGTTCGCGCAGAAAGTGCTGGCTAAGCAGGCTGCTACGGCGAATAAGCACTTCGGGCACCGACCACAGGTAAGCCAGCGATCTCACCCCGATACTGCCGACTTATTGCTGACTCTTCTAGACTTCCACCCCACTGCGATCAAGCATAACAGCTTAAATCAATGCAGGTGGAGGTGAGACGAGATCATGGCGGTTGACGGAGCCAAATTAGCGCTATCCACAAACCGAAACGGCTGATTGGAAGTGAACTAGCCATGGCATTCGCTACAATGTGTATCTTGGTCCAGTTTCGTGGAGTCCAGATTGTTGTTGCAGTTTTAGATCGTCGAACTCAATACACTCCTTGCCGTACGGATTCGTGTGCTTTTGAACAAATGCTCAAAGGAGGGCGGAAGCTTTCTTGGCGCTGCATCTGCACCTCGCAACAGCGTTCCTGCACTTCACCTATGCAGTTGTCCAAATCTTGATACGTGCTTGCATCTTGCATATCGCGCTCAATAGCTGTCATCTAGTCAATAGTCAAAGGTGACAGTCGAGAAGTTCTTCATTCGCATTTCGTTTTGATTGGTCATTTCTCTTTTGT
This sequence comes from Cercospora sesami, assembly GCA_013365235.1. Classification (NCBI taxonomy): domain Eukaryota; kingdom Fungi; phylum Ascomycota; class Dothideomycetes; order Mycosphaerellales; family Mycosphaerellaceae; genus Cercospora; species Cercospora sesami. Next base: position 33,497 of record JAASLG010000083.1, read on the forward strand.
TGCTGCTCCTCGAACTTTCTTCCGTGTCCACTTTCTCAACACCACTTTTTGCACTGAGGTCTACGACAATCACGTACACACTGCCATCGTCCGCACAGCTCTGGCCGAACAGTGCCACTGCCACCGCGCTCCTGTCTTTGCCGATTGCCTTTTCAGGGCACACCGCGCCACCACCTTCGCTGGTTTCCAATTCAAGCAAGACTTTCGCATCCGCAAGCTCATTGCCAAGCCGAGTTGCATCGCCTGCCATTGCCAGTGTAATTATCACTACCAGTACGTCTGAAGTTGTTTGGTCGCGAATTCAAGCTATAGCGCGCTGTCGTCTTTACTGGATTCGACCCAAGCAAGGTTGGAGTGACTCAGATCCATCAAAAGATCTCTACCTGACCAGATTGCAACACTACGTTGCATTGCCGGCCAGTACCAGTGCCAACGACGCTCTTGAACTCTCTGCGATTCCTGCCCCGAGTCATAGTGGACCATTGCCAGTACTGGGGTCGACTTTTGCAAGGCTATTGTTGTCAGGATCCGGACCTACTGTATCCATATCATCGTAAGGTGCGCCCTCTGTTGTTTAGAGAATATTCGAAAGGCAAACCGCACCCATTGTCGAGGAATTGCTCGTCAGGCGATCGTTCCACGGTCTCGACACATTCAAGGCGCCATGTCAGAGACACAAAAGCCAGCTGTGGCCTTCCTTGGACCAGAGACATCATATACTCATCAGGTATGTTGTTCTCAGCACTATTGCCTGCCAGCTACAACAACTCATTTTGAAAAGGTTGACTAATGCTTTCTAGGCTGCTCTTTCGGTCTTTCCGAAGGAAAAGTATGATCTTCAATGGCAACACTCTATCAAAGAAGTCTTCGATCTGATCCAGAACGAGAAGTTCCGCTACGGTGTCGTGCCATTCGAAAATTCTACTAATGGCTCTGTTGTATGGACTCTCGACCTCTTCGTCAACGCACAAAATCTTCATCCAGATATCTTGGTTGAGGGAGAGGTGTACCTCCCGGTACATCACTGCTTACTGGGACACTCTGCACCTGCTGATGACGATGGCAACAACAGCCCCTCCCATCCTAGTGTCCGAAAGCTCAAAGATTCGAACATCCTCCCTCCAGACTCCGGTGCCATCACTCCCACTCAGTCCACTCCAAACCCGCAAAAGCCAAGAGTTAAGCCACTCTCCAGTCTTGCCCACATCAAGAAAGTCTACTCCCATCCGCAAGCCTGGGGTCAGTGCAAACTCTTCCTAGATACATATCTGAAAGGCATCGAGAAGCAAGACTGCGGCAGCACAAGCCGGGGTGCTGAGCTCGTAGCTGCCGACGAAACTGGCACCAGCGCAGCTATCGGCAGCCGCTTCACAGGTGAGGTCTACGGCCTCGACTTCCTCGCTGAGAACATCCAAGACGCAGAGGGGAATACAACTCGCTTCCTAGTCCTACGCAATACCCAGGACGTTCCCATCGGTTTCTCTCCTGCCGTATCAAGCGACTCCGAAGACCAGGAGTCACAGAAATACAAGACGCTCGTCACTTTCACTGTCAATCACGGTGAGCCAGGCGCCCTAGCAGATTGCTTGGCTGTTTTCAAGAAGTTTGGTCTCAATCTCACCAGCATCAACAGCCGGCCGAGCACGGAGAGCGCTTGGCACTATGTGTTCTTTGTCGAGTGCGTTGGGAGAAAGCTTCCTGAGGGCGGCAAGGTTAACAAGGCCCTCGAGGAGTTAGGGTCGGTGGCGAAGGATTGGAGGTGGTTGGGAAGTTTTGAGAATAAGTTGGTGTGAGTGAGATAGACTTGGCAATGAAAAAAAATTGTGAAGGATGTTTGGACGTTAGGTTGATCTGTTGGCCCGTGCTATTGGATCTTGTCGAGCAAGAAGAAGTGTTGCTGACGTGAAATATAGACTCGACTAATTACTGCTCGTCTCTACTCTACTCAATCGAACCGAGCCACAAAAGGTGCCTCAGCACGAATCATGCAAACCATGAAATTTGCAGAAACGACACACAACCATGACATGCAAGACAAGTCCCTTGCTCGCTGCCACGCAGAGCAGTAAAGCATGCGGTAGGCCGGACGAGGATGGAACAGCTTTAAGCAAAAAGACGAGCGACGAGTCGGTCGTCTAAAAAGAATGCACCAACCTCCATTCGAACCCCCGACCTGCGGCGAACTTGCGCGTCAAAACAGCAAAACGACAAGTCGACAATCCTGTTTATGGGGATCTGCCGGAACTAGAATCGACGATGAGTCGCCGACTTGTCTGAGTAAGCACAATTGTTTGCAAAATATAAACGTCAATGATGTCGCCAACTCAATGCCCGCAGGTCAAAGCACCTTGGCGATTCGCGGTCCATAAGTCGCTTTGTCTGAGTCACGCCTCGAGTTCATTTGAAGGTGCGAAGTTTGGAGAAACAAAAAAAGTCCACCACACAGCACTTGGTTCGACCCGCGATACTACGATCAGAATGCCACATCTGTGATCCGAGTCCGCACGGCGAGTAGTGCGATTGATGAGCTCATGGAGTCTGCGTTTATTCCTCCATTTGTGGAAGAAATGCATTTTGATCTCATCCTACGCCAATTCACCCTCTTCTGAAGCCAAATCGAGACGTGGCCGACAAGGTCTTCAACGGCCTTCATGCCCGGGGCGAGATGGCGTCTTGATAGGTCGAAGGGAAATGAAGGACAAAGGGAGCTACACAAAGGACTCACTTCTTTGTGCATAGTAGTGCAAAGATCTTACCTCGTAGTAAATCATCCTCCAGGCATCGTAGGAGATTTGAGGAAGAGCGAAACTATCTGTCGTTCTTCATCAGGTGTCGATTGTTCGCGCCATTTGCCAGTGCCAAGATCAATATGAAATGAAATTATGAACATCAAGATTGAAGTAAGAGTTCGACCAGCGAAATTCGTTTTGGTATTTCAAAAGGGCACACAAGTCTAGCGTACGTCAGTCAGTCAGTCAGTCTAATGGTACAGCTCATTTAGCGCCTTGGTGCTCTGCGCAAGCAGAGCTCCTTCCCAATGCCTACCAACCATTCAAACTCGCGGAAACTATCTCCCTTCTCAATCCATATCGTGCCATCCCATTTCATCCTCATCAATATCCAGCCCAGTAATTTCGTTCACAATCCTGAGCTGCTCCCTCTTCTCAGCAAGAACAAAGTACTCGTCCATAATATTGCCAAGAACGTAGCGAATACCATGCTCTCCGGCTCTCAGATTGGCAAGCCGCATGTCCTTCTGCCTCAAGAATTCTTTATACTCATTGGCGAGACGACATTTGCTCTCCAGATCAATATTCTCCCTCTCTGCTTTATGGATCTCATCGAGCTTCGCTGCGATGGAAATTTCAAGCCGCTCTTCGAGTTCCGCTTTGTTGGTTTTGTAGAACGTGTACTGGCGGCGCAAAAAAATGAGGAGTATCTCGCGCCGATCAATAGTGTCAGCGGGGATTCGATCCCAGGTGGCGTCGGCATTGTCGTAGGTGGAGAAACGTGGGCACTTTGCCCACCAGTGGGAATCGCTGTGGCGCGCGCGTTCACCACATAGCCAGCAGAAGCTGGTTCGGCAATGTCCGCAGATCATGGCGTTGCAACCGTCAATGCGAGTTGCTACTGCTTGACAGCCTTGATTTGGACAGCGCTGCCACGTCCTGCCCTTCTCGTTGGCGGGCAATTCTTGTCCTCTTTCAGTGTTGCAGCGATGTTCGGAATCGACACATTCTTGGCCGCAATCGATACAGGTCCATGCTTGACATGGCCTACAAAAAACTTTAGTTGGCTCAGTACCCTCTGGCCGAGCTTGCCTAACGTCGCCGAGGAATTTCCCACAAATTTGGCCATTGGGTCGAGCTGCGCAGAATAGGCGGTAGAGTCGAGGAGTCCTGTGCATTCGTTCGGAGGCTCGGAAGGCGGTGACCACATCGGCAGGGAGCAAATGCTCGAATGAGTCTATACTGAGAACTGCGTTGCCGAGTACAACCGGATAACTGGTAGGATCATTGATTGCGAGTCTGAAGGCTCTCTCCAAGCACGGCACGCATACTTGGGCTTCTGGGATATCAGTCAGTTCAATTTCATCATCCAAGCAAATGAGACACTTCGGGGGCTCTGCCTGCGTTTGAGCGTCCATCTTGTAGAATCGAGGTCGGGTCAGGTGCGAGTGAGCGGGCAGGAGGGTCGGTATTGTGGGAAATTTGTTTGTTGGAGCAAAGTACAGGGCGTAACGGCAATTTATTAGCTGGCGAGAGCTAGTACAGAGGTCGACAATGCATTCATGTCTGATCAAGGTGTGAAAGAGAGTCGCAACCTCCGGCTTTGTCTAAGGTGGAAACAAAGGCACAATGCATTCAAGCTCAAAGTCAGGTAGTGGATGTTGCTGAGATCGTCCTGTAAGGATTTGTGTGTAATCGTCATGAGGCACAAAGCCGGGATGCTGGAATGCATCGTCTACGACGTAGGTGACTTCCTCTGCCGTCTTGAGAGCCGAGCTGACGTCGATGACCTGCGAGATGGTTGGAAGCCAGCCGCTTGGCAATTCGTGATGGACAATGCTACACGCACAAGCGTGGTCAGAAGTCCATGTGGATGTACCAACCCAAAATGCCACCATACCTTCACGACCTGTCAAAAGACAGGCTCAAGAATAGCCGAAACATTTGGTCAAATAGATCGCGTGGTATGAATTGGAATTGCTTTGCCTCCATTGACAAACGAGTCTCCCATGGACAAGGATAGACGACGTATACTGAGGAGGGTGTCATGTTTTGCATGTCGACGAGAACAACGACCTGGATGATGCTGTGACGTGGCGAACGGCGCAAAAATGGTCCGCCGTTGACCTAAAGAAAGAAGAAGCTCAGCATTCGATTGAAAAATCACCTTACTGCTACACTCATTAGCGCCTCATAGCGCCTCGTCATGTACCTGGACGCCTGCCTCCTCAAACTCCATTTGCCCAAAAATCTTGACCTTCCACTGGGTATACTCGACTCACAACTCTCTCAAAGACATGTCTACCACACATATCTGAACTCTTCCGGGGCTCACTAAGCCTCTGTCTTCTTGCTCTTCTTCTGTTCGACCTTGAGCAGCAAAGCGCGATTGATATGTGGTAGGACACCTCCGAAAGCGATGGTGGCGCGGATAAGCGTGTCGAGTTCTTCGTCACCTCGGATGGCAAGCTGAAGGTGGCGCGGGGTGATACGCTTCACCTTGAGATCCTTCGCGGCGTTTCCTGCGAGTTCGAGGACTTCGGCAGTAAGGTATTCGAGCACGGCGGTGACATAAACGGCGGCCTTAGCTCCAACACGCATCTTGTTCTGGGTTTGCGACTTCAAGAAACGCTTGACACGTCCACATGGGAACTGGGTGGGGTAGAGCAGTTAGCAATGGTCGCAGTGACGCGTCATGAGGCCAGCGTGCTGTGGCTTGGACGGGCGCGATCTCGTTGCGTATTTCGCTGGTGGTGCAGTATGACTGTGCCTCGAGAAATGCTTTGCGACGCGCCCGCCTGACCCAAGTTTGCTGCCTCGCCTGTCGAGCAACAGGCACGAAATACACACCTGAAGACCGGCCTTGGCCGAGTGCGACTTCTGCGACTTGCCGCTGTTATCGCCGCCAGCCTTGCCGCCCGTCTTGCCTCCAGTCTTGCCTGCACAGCTGTCAGATGCGCCCGAAGGTCGAGTCTCGGCGGGATGTAGGTACCCTTTCCGCCTGCCATTGCGTCGCGTGTATGCGTGGGGTGGTAGAATGTGTGGTGAATCTATTGCGCGTATCGAAGCGGAGTGTGGGCGATGTTGTTGTGGGCGAAATGCTCGAAAATGAGGAGGCTGATGGGTTGTTGTGTCCGGGACGAAGCTGCAGTCAGTCGCGTCCAACGACCTTCCAGACTGGATTTGCGGGCATTTCGTTTTCGGTAAAGCGCGGAACAACAACTTTCGCGCCTATCCAGCGCACGGACGTGATATCGGTGGGCAGACGGTCAGGTGCTCGTTTGGTCGCTGCAAATGGATGCGGGAGCCTGCGATATGATCAGTAGTCCCCGTGTGCTGTGTGCTTGTTCAACAGCAGATGCGGTGCGGTGGTTGAAAACCGTTTGTCGCTGTCGCTGCCTGCGTGCTTTGCATGCAGCAGTAGAGGCTCCGTTTGGGAGCTCTGAAGGCAGTAAGATAGGCAGTAGGAAAACGTGAAAGTGCCACTTTCGTCTGAAATGAGTGAGAAGGATGGTATACTTGCCTGCGAGGTGGACACCGAGCATTGGAAGGGCGGTTTCTGGCATCCTGGAGCGGCGCTCGGCTCAGGATTGCCTTGTGTCTCTGTTTTGCGTTAGCTGAAGATCTCCAAGTAGGTGTATTCTGCTCTGAAAGCTTGCCTGGACACGAGCTACCAGCTGCGAGGAGTCGCTCGGTGGTATTTGTAATACCTGCTATGTTCTGAGTCCAAGCCATAATGCCTGGAGGCTATATGGCTGGGCGCGGCGAGTGAGGCTCAAGGCTCTGACACTGGCTGCAATAGGATGAGCCACGGCGCTTCAATACGCTTGAATGCTGAGAAATGCATAGATGATATGCATATCTTCTGATCCAATGGCTTTTGAGCGTGGAAATGACAAGTGTTGATGGGGTTCCCTCATGTCTAGAGCAGAGCATCTTCTTGTGCGGTGGTCTTCCAAAGCTCGGGGCCGAAAGCGGTTTAGCGCCATCCGGCAACTTCACCAATCGTTCTTTCGTCTCCTCGTCTCACTCTCCTACTTCAACTCTCGTTCAAGCCTCATTCGGCAAGTATTTCTCATAGTTGTCAATACCACTATCTGTCCAACGGATTCACTTCGTGTGCGAATACCCTAGAAGCAAACGTGTTGCTCTGATACCACAGCCAGCACCATGACAAGACTGGAGGCCGAATGTGCTTCTCCTGATTTTCTTGTAGTCCTGTCGTCGTTCGAGAAACTCCATGATCTTCGCTTCCATGGTGGGCCCAACTTTCAGTCCTTTCTCCAAGAATTCGAGAAGCGATTTGACGATTTCGATCGCATTCCTGGTGGAGTGTACTTCGACCAAGACTACAAATGCCTACTATTTCTCGCTGCTCTCAATGGTGTTGACTACTTCCGTGAGTGGATCACGGTAATCAGTCAGATCGCGACCGTGGCAGGTTATGGGACCGGCCCCCCCATGACCTTTCGCTCATTGGCGTTGAAGGCTGAGAACTGGAACGGTATTGAATGGAGTGAAGAAAATGCTCGGTACCGGGGCGAGGGACAACGCTGCGGTGCTGCATACGGACGAGGAGCTGGTCGGCGTTTTGACCAGCTAGATGGGTTACCGAGGACTCCTAGTAACCCGCCCACTGGGATCCTGCTTGGACCAACCGATGCAGCGTGCATATGGCCTGATCACAAGGGTAACTACACAAATGGCGAATGCATCAAGCAGAATGATCATCTGTACCGCGAAGTGAAAAGAAGGAATCGGCATGTCCATCGAAAATCTCAAATTTGATTCTGCTCTGCCGGTTTTCCTGACTTGACGCAAGCAAGCGGGCCTTCGCACTGCCGGCCATATCTCAAGTTTCTACTGTGAAAAACACCTTTCATGCAAAATACGCATATAAATGGCATGCGAGCTTCGATTTCAGTCGCTCTCGATCATGGGATCAACGACCGACGATGCAAGCATTGCTCGAGCAGACACTAGCGCTCCATCATGCCACTCATACCTTCGCACGACAACGCTGTTAGATTACATTTTTGATCTCCAGCCACCTCTCTGCCGATTGTCCAAGCAAGATTCTTCTTCCATCCCGCCCAAGATGACCCTTCCCGATCTCCTCGAGAATGCTCTTTGTCGAGCTCAGCAACCTTCGCGACAATTGAGAGCTTCTACCATGCCAGACGAGAAGTAGTTCCTGGCGGCGAGGATCGCGCAGCAAGCGGTCAATGACATCTGCTACCGACATATCCGGGAGTCGAAGGAAGCTGGTAATTCCGCGAGATTTGTCGACGAGTTTGACGCGTCGAGATCTCGTTGCAAAGATGTAAAGCTCGTCTGCAGCAATCGAAGGGCTTGCCGAGATTCTTGGATCGGACCACACCGCAACACTGATTCTTCTTGGACTTCCATCTCGAGACCCAGCCGCATGTGGGCTCCTGCGCTCATGGTGGCCGCCGCGTGCACCTCCGTCGGAGATCATCTCCTCCCTGCCACCCCTATGTTGCCTGTCGCTCCCATACTCGCTCGCCCAAGTTCTGCGAAAATGGCCCCAAGTATCAGCAACCGGGATCATGTCTGAAGGAGGACTTGAAAGCCGTATCTGTTGATCTGCATAGCTGCCCAAGAAGCGCTCACAAGTTGGACAGCGATATTTGTTGTGAATAACGCAATGCCCGTTGCAATACCAGGGTGTCGCTTCGAATGGTAACTTGCCGCGCAGGTTGGTGTGATCACGGCACCACCCAGTGAAAGAGATGATCTCGTGAGTGTAGAATGTAGCCGTGCGTGAAGAAATCAAATCTTCTATCCGACTGCTTACTGTTCGAGGCATGGCTTGACAGCTTTGCTTTGTGGTTGTGTGATGGTGCTCTCTTCTCGATTTAGTTTGTTTTGGTCTCCTATCTACGTTGGCAACTGAGGTTGGGGTTTCTTATACATATCTTCTGACTTATGTTTGCTGCTCTACCTATCTTAGCATGTGAGTGAGACACGTTCTTTCACACGACGACCATGATGTCTTCCGAGGATTCCATCGAGAAGACCGGAACCGTCTCGACGCAGCGTGTTCAACACATGTCTTGTTCAGCGTGACATCGCTACCTGTGTGGAATTTGTCGTATGCTAGGAACAAAGCATCTTGTAAGCGAGACACTGATGCTGCTGCAGCTTTGTGGAAGCTTCAGCCCACGTGTCGCTGCGCACGCAAGAAGAATATGGGCGTCTCACGCAAGTGCATCAATTCAATTATTTTTAACTCAATGTGACGAATGCACGCCGAGCTATAGCTTCACTATTGATTACTAAGTGGAATCAGTCAATGTGTGCTCGAGACAATGTGGTTCCATCATGGTATTCTGCTAAGACTACTGACATCCTTGACCAAAGTGACCACATCGTATCAGATCTTGATCTCTCGACTGTCTGCTCATTGCCAGAACACTTTACACATGCAATGCCATGACAAACATCTATTAATCCGTGGCAGACAACGGTAGAGCCGTATTTAGGTAGAGCAAGCTTCCGCGCGGAGTAGGCATGTCTTACCGTCACCCAAGGTCCTACAGCTCAGACGCGCAGCGTCGTACAACGCGGAGCTGCATAAACGCAACCTTATTTAGGGGAGCGGAGAAGACCATCGCGAAATCCAAAAAAGGATAATACACAGAGAGTATATAATGCAATTGGCCTGCAAGTCAGAGTCTGTCCTAAGCATCATATCTCCAACGCTTCCAACTATATCGCTTCACTCATTGGGCTTAGTATAGGTCCTTGCAGCTCGAACGATAGGCAATTAGGACACCATGAAGTTCACTCAGTCTCCGGTACTGCTTGTCCTCGCGGCAGCAGCTTTTGCGTTTGAACCGGTGAGATATCATATCTGTGCAATCTATCTAGTATTGCCCCTGCTAAATGTTTGGACAGAACAAGGTACATGCCGTAGACGCCTGCCAACTTATACTAAGGCTGACGAGAGATAGGGACCGGAATGCAAGCTAACTTGCGTATGTTGCTAACTGTGCCTTGTCGATCTATTGATGGCTGCTTTTTGGCACTGACACATATGTTGCAGCGTAACCGGGTTCCAAGAGTGAGTGTTCTATAACGGGGATAACATTTCGATTACATCAAATCGCTTACTTGCCTTACTCGACAGGAGCATTGTGTAGGTCATGCATAATCGGAAAGCTCATTTTCGAGACGACAGGAAAGTTGACACAGCTATAGCCTTCCTTCCATTATAAGGATGGACAGATGAAAAGCTGTGCCCACTCACAATATGGCTGTACGGACAAGGACTTGGTAAGTACTGCAAGGCTCTTGCCGGTCAAGACTCTTACTTACGCGTTGGACTGTTTCGCAGAATGATTGTGGTGAAACTGTTACCCCTCCACCTCTTTGTGTCGTCAATGGCCCATGCAACGCCGGCCCCGCAGGGTGTCTGGAAGACAAGACCGGAGCAGATGACGGCCTGCCTCCTGGGGAGTACGTCGGTCACTGTCCACCGCCGAAGTCTCCAATGCAGAAATGTGTGGACTGTCGGGATGGTTGCGCTATGATATATCCACCCGGTGGAGATCGATTTCAAGCGTGCTTGCAATTCAGATGTGTAAGTGCAATAAAACCCGGAGGACTTCTTACCCCAGCTGAAACACTACTGATTGGGAACTTGTTTGCGCAGCGCGGCCAATGCTATGGAGGTCTCCTCTATAAGGTACAATACGCTGAGGCCAAGGGTCGTTGTGTCCAAAAAGGTCTTGAATTTGGAGACATCGAGTTTCAAACTTGTGTCAAAGAGTCATTGGTATGGAGACACTCAACCTACACGAAGCAACAAGTAACTGACGCTCATTCCTCTCGCGCGCTAGAACGGAACGATTCCGGAGAGTTATCGCTGCTTGAGCCAGTATGCAGATACCGAGTCCTATTGCATCGGCGCCAACTATACACGAGGAGGATACGAATTCCAGGGCTGCGTCAAGAATTCCTTCGTACGTTGACCTCTCCTTTTTCCTTCCTGCTACGAAGCCGGTCATCCTTTCTGAATACTTCATTTATTTTTCCAAATGGCTCATGACCTTCGCAGGACGGCATATGCTCCGGTGAATTCCGTTGCAAACCACAATTCCGCGATGCAAGAAAGTATTGTCTTGAGAAAAAGTTGACTATTGGCGGGTCCGATTTCCAGAAGTGCATATCTGATCAATTGGTGAGTGAGGTTACGAGTATGACTGGTCTCAAATACGGAATGTAGCTAAATACGGCACCCAGGTCGATTTTTGCCCAAAGGACGTCGGATGCAAGAAGCGACACACTGACGCAAGAGAATTTTGCAAGAAGGAGGGCAATGGTCATGACTTCGGGTCCCCAGATTTCCAAGAATGCGTGGGACGGATGCTGGTGAGTCGCAGACGCGAGTACTTGAGTCGGACTGGAAATGGACGTTGACAATGAACTACAGAACCCTTCTTGTCCAAAGGATTTCAACTGTGAGCAAAGAAAGTCAGATTCCAGCAAGTTTTGCACAGGTAAGAAGGGACTCAAAGATGGTACGCCAGAATATTCAGAGTGCATGAAAGAAGCTCTCGTAAGTCACGAAGTCCTTCGATGTAATTTGAGCTGCACTGTAGCTAATCTGACCGATTGTCTCCTAAAGGGTGGAATATGCTCAGAATTGTCATTCATCCTTCATCCAGAATACGAGGAGTATGCCGAAGACTTGTAACCTGGGAAACAGTAAGGAGACGAGCAGATGCGGCTACTAGCACGAGAGGACGGATCTATACGTGTCTACGTACATTTGCCCTTCTTTTGATTGCAGCATATAGGTACGAATGACGCAGAGCGGCTACAGCACAGGCCGGGAGATGCAATGCAGAGTTAGGAATCGACAGAGATGGCAAGGAACATATGGCAAGCGATGTTGCAGGCGATTTTAATCGCGATGACGGACTATTAAGCAGTTGAGGTGCGACGTACCTTAATCGTTAATCGAATTCCGGCACACAGAGATCCCATATGGCAGGGACAGGAGTTTATCAAGATTTCTGTGGTGGTACCATCATAGCATCTTCCCACACCAGAATATTCGTTGCGACCGAAGGCACATTAAATGCCGAATATCCTCTATGATCACAGGGCTGTCTTCACATATCGGAGATTGAGCCATCAAAAGAGCACCAATCAGATAACCACGGGTTGAGATATCAGGGCGTGTATTCAGATGGTAACCTGCCGCTTGCGCTGACGTGATTGCTGCACCAGAGAGTGAAGGAGACGATTTCGTGAAAGTATAAAGAAGCTGTGTCGGGCCGGATCAGATCGTCCATCCAACTACTGATTGTGCGAGGCATGACTGATCTTTGGAGGTATTCTTCTGCTATAGTGGCGATGATAGTATTGTGGGCGTTGTTTTGTGGTTTGAAATTGTGTTGAGATGTAATCTTTCTCCCGACGAGGGTAATTGGAATTGGGGTTATACATGTCTTCTCCATGTTTGCTCTTCTGTCTATGTTATTCGAAGAGTCGTGCGAGTAGGACATCTTCTTTGACACTACGACCATCATGTTTATGGAACAATCTCGACGGAAGGTGTTGGACATGGGTTTTGCACAGCATGATCCCAATGTCTGCGCAGAGACTGTCGCATTCTTATGTATAGATCATCTGACCGACGAGACATTTGTCTCATTACTTTGCGTACTTTGAGACGGTATACGTGTCGTAATGCAAAGGCATCCAATATGTGCTCGAGGAAGGGTAGTCGCAGCATGGTATTCTGCCGATCCACTTTCACTCTTCACCAAAGCGATAACGATCAATAAACTGTAGTCCACATCGCCTCAGATCTCGCCTATATTTCTTGCCTGTTTGCTCTTTTCCAGAATAACTTACATCTCCAGCGTCACGACAAACACTTGATCACCCATGACTGACATTGCATCGACCCGCCTTAGCCGCAACGCTGGCCACCAGCCAGTTGCCTCAAGCAGTTCGAATCCGACATGGACCTGCGCAGTATGCACCTCTGAACTGCTATGTCAACCTCAGTATATCGACGGTAGCCAAGTCTGTGCACCATGTCTCCGGCACTTTTTCGAACTTGCACTCTCGGAAAGTACTTCTTGGCCACCAAGATGGGGTCGGCAGATGCTGAACCACTGGGACTTCCGGCATGTGCTTGACAACAGCACTCTACGTCGACTCGATGAACGATCTCGTGAGCAGAGATGTCCAGTACCGGAGAGAGTCTACTGTAGCCAGTTCAGAGGCGAAGACACATGCGGCACTTTTCTCGGTGGGCGTTCGAATGTGGAATCAGTCTGCAAGCTGTGCTCGCGATGTGGGCATTACACCTGCTTGCGGTGTTCGGCAGGCTTTCCTCCCATTCGCGAGGATCGATCAGAGATCCGCATTCGCCACCACTGCCAGCCTCCCGCAGAAAACCATGCTGCTGCGCAGCAAGATCTCGATGCGGCGTTTGAAGGTCTCGCACGAGGGAAAGACTACCAGAGCTGCCCAGACTGCGGGCAGCGGGTCCAACTGGCCGATGGCTGTAACCACATCACCTGTATCTGCGGAGAGCAGTTCTGCTACCTCTGCGGCGAGCGGGCCAGGGAATTGAGCAACCACTGGGATCGACGACGAGATGGCTGCCCCAGATATGGTCAAGCCGGCGACCGAGAAGCCTTATATTCTGATGAAGTCATGCTTGCAGACGATGAGACCGAAAGCAACTCTGATGTGGAGCATGAAGATTTTGCGAGATGGGCTGTTCCTCAGGCCCTTGATCGGCAAGAAAGGCGCGAGTTTGAGCGACGGCGACGGCAGGATGAACTTCGAGAACATGGCCGGCATTATGCGCGAGAGCTTGCTGATCACATGAATGAACAAGCTGCCTCGCGACCACATCGAGATGAACAGCGCTTCCGTGCAGACAGCCCGCACCGACGCGGCGCCATCGATCATGGCCGACCTGGATCTCATGACCATGAGTACGACGCGTCGAGGACAAGACCGGCTCCTCGACAACGCTACGCGAACGGAAGGGAAGCTGACAACGATCCTCGTGTGGGCATCCGACTCTTAAATGCAAACGATCGTGGCTGGCATTACGATCGATCAGAACCGACGCGACGATTGCAGGTGGAAATGGACTGGTATCATCGTTCGCCAACGCCCTTTGTAAGCAGTAGGAGAGCATATTCGCCACCAGCACGTCCAAGATATGACGGCCTTGACGAATATGTGACTTTCGTTCAGCGCAGAGATCGAGCTCGACCACTTCATCATCATCGCAGCTGGCAGGCTCGGGAAAGGGCCGAATCCAGCTCAAGCAGCGATTCGCATCGATCGAACTTGCTCGCTCGGAGCAGCAGATGTCCTGTCCAGCAAATGGAAGGGCGAGTGCCCAACTCGAGGCGACGCAGGGAATCTTTGTATCGGAGGCGGCGACAACGCGATATCGCGATCGACATTCCTCGCCGGGACGACGTTGATGGGGTAGATTAGGAGCTATTGATAAGTGAGCGCAGTCGCAGGCGTCCACATCCTCTCATTGAGCCGGTGAGCCGAGTGAGATCGTTGAGCGCTGCGTCCAGATCACGAAGCGTGAGGAGTTCGGCAAGGAACTCCGAACGGCCGAGACCACAGGCAATACGACATGCTTCAACTAGGGCGCCATCGCAAAGCAGCGATTCGGATAGCGAGTATCGCGAGGCTGAACAAGACGCCTTCGTTCGCCGGTATGGTACCGGGAGACGTCTTGACAATATGCGTAACTCCAGGCCACGATCCAGATCACGGCCTAGCATCGGCCATCGTGTCTGGCAATTGTGTCACGCCCTGGGTGATGCTATCCTTGGAGATTAGCCACAGGCCGAGCGGACTTTAACAAGATACCCCATCATTTCTTGATTCCGACCACGACCAGATTCCTCGGACTGAACTTGTAGTCGAAGACAGGCTCAACCCAAGCTTCCTTCACTTCATCCTGCTCTTTCAACCATAGCCATCTATCGACCACGATCGCAGCTTCGATCACCCCAGCAGAGAACGCCATCAGGCTCCACATGATACTGAGCTTCTTCTTGCCTTCCTTCCACTCCGTTGCGTACCTGTCGATTTCTTCATCTGCGATATCGCCCATCTTCTCGCGAAAAAGCGCTCCATGGACCTCGTCTTGCGTCAACTTAGCCAACGCGCCGCGGACATACGTTGTAAAGTTCTCATAGCAGCCTTTGCGAAGGCTCCCAATGACGATGGGAGTGCCTCCACTGCTATGTCCTGCAGGTGAAACTCCTCCTACGCAGTTGGGAGTCGGCGGCCCAACAATGCCGCGATCGAGGAAGATGCGCTGTAGAAGAGCCCGGTAGAAGTGGCGAGTAAAGAAGTTCTCGCTATCGGAAGGCCCCCAGTTGGTAGGTGCCTGGACGGCCATCATGCGAGAAGTGATATTCAGTCGCACACCTTTTTCTTCGTTGCTCGGTTTTGTGCTGTCATAGTGATCGCAATACCGCTTCGACATTGGAAAGCCGTGAGGATCGTTGGCTTCGCCAGTCTTTTCAAGTCGCGGATGGTCGAATGTTGTCGGACGAAGTTGGGGCAATTTGTATGTAGCAGGCCCGAGCCTTTCTGTAACAAGGTTGTAGCAGCATCCCACCATTGCCACACATCGGACTTCATCGTTGAGCAGCAGAGATCGAAGGCCATGATGCACAAGGTTGCCGCAAGAATGTAGAGACATCACCATAATATTTTTGTCAGCAGTAGCCTCAGGTATGCGATCAATGACATCTTTGAGGTTGCCATCAGCGATTCGATGCTCGACATATTGGATCTTGCCTTTCCCAGCCGCTGCCATCTCGACTTCCGGTGCCCGAGGAATGAGCCCAGAGTTGTGCTCAGGAGGCGGTGTCGGGAGATCAGCATTGGCGACTAGGGTGTTCGTAGCTGATACCGGATCGAAGCCATTAACCCTGAAAGCCTTCTTGTCCCGCATAATCTTTTGCTTGATTGCCAGTTTGGCCAAGATATCGAACTCTTTCGCGCGTTCAGCATTTTCTTGCCTACTCTCGATCGCAACAATGTTTCTGTTGTATGGCTTACTAGCCAGAGCACGACCTAGGTAGTTTTGGCCAGACCCAAAGTCCACGAGGTGCGTGATGGCTTTGTTAGTAGAATCACTAATAGAAGTTGTAAGAGTGTCAAGATATGAAGCGAACAAGCCAACTTCGTGAACTTTCTTCACGTTCATGCCCACCGATGCGTTCCGTGAGAGCTTTTGGACTTGCTTGACCTGTCTGTTGCGCGAGCATTGAGATCCACCTAGCTCTCTGAGCAGGAGATGACTCCTGACTCTTTTGATAAAATTGAGCAAGCTTGCAGGTGGCGCTGGTCCGGACGACAAAGTGTTTTCCACGCCAGAATCTTTATCAAATATCGACAGGTCTTCTCTCAGGAGCAAATCGACTATTCGCATTGCATCATGATGGGCAAAAAAATCCCGCCACTCCTGAGGCAGAATTTTGTCGTACAGTGACGGCTCACTGGTAAAGAAGTCCAAGATGTGTACACCACCGCAAAGGGTTCGCAGTAGATCGTCAGAGCCAACGAAATCTAGCAGCGAGTCGACATATTCTTCAGTGCTTGCAAAGTCGTTGCAATAGGGCAGTGGTTTTTCTGGCCCGATGGTTTCGGCCATCTTTTGCTGAATCTTGAAATGGTCTTCTCAGATTCTGCCGCTTGTATAATCTGTCATATGAAGTCTGCCATGAATCGAAAAGTGAATAAAGATCGTCTCATGCAGTCGTCTTGCACATGAAGTCCGTGACTGAAAGTCGCAGTTCACCTTCAACTCGCAAAGTCCCAAAATTTGTTGCCAAGACTTCTGTCACTTCTGAAAACTTCCCTCTCTCACTTCACGTCCGCACTTGAGAAGCTTTGTCCCCTTGCTGACCCACCGACCAAACCACCACCAATCACCACAAAAGAACAACCAGAGAACCAACAGCAAGTCATCGACCATGCCTATCACCAAGAAAGACCGCGTACACCGCGAACAGAAGAAAGCCGAAGCCGCAGGAACTCGCGTGCCAGTTCACAAGAATGGCACGCCAGTCAAAGCTGCCAAGCCCAAGTCAATTTGCGCGTACTGCCGCAAGGAACTCGTAAGGCTCTCCCTTCCTTCTTTTGAACGCGGCTTTGCGTTGAGAGTAGTGTGCAAATATCTGATTGCATTGTTAGGACAACACGAACCTGAAAATTCTCGAGCAGCATGCAAGCACGCATAGCGATGCTTGGCCGAAGGAGAAGTGCTGGCCGAATGAGTTCAAGTGAGCAGCATGGGGCGCAACGAGCTCGAGGGCAATATGGGCGGCAGAGATAGGCGAGGGGATCAGACTCACAGTTGAATGGAGTCAGCACTGAGTGATGCATGTATTGTGGCGTTAGGAGAGTGGTGCATTTTAGAAGTTCAGATACAGAGATACCCAAGCATGAACTAAACTTTTGACATGCAAGCACACAGCAGACTCGGTCTGATCATACTGGAAGAAACACGGCAGAAGACAGCGCCCAGGTTTTCGCATCACTCCACCGGAACATAGAACTTCTCAGCCTTCGGCATCTCCCCATCAGCAGACTCTCCCAACGCAAAAGCCTCTCGCTCCCTCCAAACAAGAACCTCCGTAGCCAACATGAAATCATCATCGAAACCTGCAACTTCTTCGATGTCCACAGTATCAACCAGTAGCTTCATTCCTTCTTCAGACGATCCAGTATCCTGTTGCTGCTTGACATTGTCCGACCAAAGCATGTAGAAAATGAAAGCAAATCTCATTGCACTTTCCATTCTCGAAATTTCCAAACATTCTTTCATGACTTCTGACGCGATTGTATCTCCAGTGGTGAAAGTGTCAAAGAGAGTGTCCATGATAGCATTCTGCAGGTGAGGCACACGCCACTGCTCTGCGAAAGCCCAACTCGAGACCAACAATACTTGGAACTCTCCTCTCTCGTGCTCCGTCAAAGGCTTGCTCCAGTCGCCATAGAAATCTCCTGGCTCTGGTACGCGTTCGTGGTACAGCCAATAGATGAAGGTGGCGTAGACGAACACATCCGTATCGAGTCCAAGGGTATCGTGGTATTTGAGCTTGGCGCCGAAAAGCGGTGAAGCTTGTTCGAGAAGAGATCTGGAAATCAGGAGAGGTCGCTCGTCGGCATCTCTTGTGCATTGCACTCGGATGAGCTCGGCATCAGGGGCGCGTAGACGGCGGAGGAGTTCGAGAGAAGTTTCAGTCGTCTGAGGAGATGTGACGAGCTGCGTTGTATCACAGCTGATACTTTCTTCGCCCTCGTGAGTCGTGGGTGTCAGAAGGGAGTGCAAAGTGTCTGAGGATAGCGAGTGTGTGCGGAAGAGGCGCTCGAGCGTCTTTGGGCTTATTGTTTCCATGTTGTTCTGGTGTTTCTGATATCGCCAGAGGTGTGTTGATGCAGA
>JAASLG010000084.1:0-43555 GCA_013365235.1 Cercospora sesami
CCCCTCATCCCCATCATCCTCAAATGTCCTTCTACAACCACAAAGACCCCCTCCCACCCGGCGGCTTCGCCAAATCCTGGGCCGAATCAACCGGTCTTGGCGGCATCAACCACTCCAGCTCCAGCATGCACGTTAGAATCGTGCTCGACCAACAACAAGCTTCCGCGAGCGGAAATGTGACGTATACGAATTTGGATCAAATTTCTGGGAGTGTGATTGTGAGGAATGTGAGGGCTGAACAGGTCAATTCGATTGTGGTCAAGTTGGAGGGGGAGAGTCGGACGAGGTTGATGACGCCTTTTGGGGCGAATGGGGAGAGGCCGAAGGCGGTTTTGGAGTATCATAAGGTGAGTTTGAGGGTTTGGTTGATGGGGGTGGGAGAGGACCTGGAGGGGGGAAGGATGAGTGAGATGAGAGGGAATGGAGGAGAGAGCTTGATTTCTGGTGATAATTGCTAATCTGGGGTGCTTCTAGCTATTGTATAAGGTACAGATGGTCTTTCCGGATACGAAGATCATGCAAGGACGAGTCACTTCGAGTGGGAAAACGGCGTATGCGCTTCCGCCGGGAGAGCATGTTTATCCCTTTTCTTTCAAGGTGAGAAGAGTGTTTGAGAAGTGGCGGCTTGCACTGACTGGGACAGCTACCTTTTAACAATGATTGCCTAGCAAATGGGCCCCAGCAACCGGTCATTGTCGGCATGGAATTCGCACGACCGGCTCCTCGACATGTGAAGAAGACATTACCGCCGACACTGAGTGGGTTTCCTGGAGAGGCCGAGATCAGATATTACGTCAAATGCACAGTTGGTCGACATGGCTTCCTCAAGGAGAATGCCAGAACTCAAGCACCTTTCAACTTCTTTCCAATCGAGAATCCTCGGCCTCCGATCACCGGAGCTGAATGTTTCGCACGGCAAAAGCACCGCTTCGATGGGTTCGAGGCACCTTTAAGTCCATCAGTCGGAGATAAGATGAAGGGCATGTTTGGGAAGAAGTCTGGTAGCACACCGAGCTCACCAATTGTTGGAAGTGGCTCGCCTTTCATTAGCATCGACGCGCGATTACCGGAACCTCCGATTATTACTTGTAATCAGGACTTACCACTCCGGTTGATTTTCAAGAAATTGAGCGAATTTGGCGACGAAGTCTTCATGAACTCGTTACAAATATCTCTCATCGGGCATACGAAGATTCGTGCTCAAGATGTGTTCCGGACAGAAACAAATAGCTGGATTATTTGCTCGACCAGCAATATGAATGTATTGCTCGGTCGACCTTCTGATCCAGTCGACACCGAAACGGTCGTGGATGACCGATTATGGAGAGGGCCCTCACATGTATTACCGAATACTGTCGCGCCCAATTTCGAGACTTGCAACATCGAACGCACGTATCAACTCGACATTCGCATAGGTCTCAGCTATGGCGACCGAGACGCCAAGGTACGCATTGGCCAATGGCGAAGAGTGGTGAGACTGCGTGAAGAGATCTTCCCTTTCTATCACTACTTCGTTTTTCTTGATTTTGCTAACACTTTATCTTTCTTTAGCCACAACAGATCATCCTCCCACTTCGCATGGACTGCCAGATATTCTCCGGCATAGCACCGCCAGCTGAGGTCATTGCGCGAATGGAAGATGCGAAAGCTGGTCTTCCACCGCGCCGGACATCTAATGCGAATGGTTTACACCAGAAGATGCAGAACGAAGGACGTATGGATTCCGACTTTGGCTCGAATCAAATCCCTCCGACGCCGATTGAACATTATGGCTCTGCTCCCTGGCCCGGGCAACCACATGCTGGGAGTAGCAGTGCCGCACCTAATTATGACGATGCGCCTCCTCCGAGCTATGAAGATGCTATTGCGCAGGGTGCTGGACCTGTGACGGCGCCGAGGCCGACGTATGCACCTCCAGCGCAAGTTGAGGATCCGCTACTGGGTGGTGGCGATGAGAAGAAGGGGTGGCATTGATGACGAGCTGACCGAGTAGATGTATAATGAGGCATAGATGGTTTGATATGAGTTACGGAAAACTTTACCTACATCGTCGCTGGACGCTAGCAATGTTACGGTAAGAAAACCTTAGACAAGTCGTTGATCAAGCGCAGAAATTCCGGTTCCAATAACACGACTCAGCTGTATAAGCGACCAAAGTCTCCTTACATCCTGGATCTCGGCAGCTCGTGACCACAACTACTAAGTATTACAGCCTCTTCCTTCATCAGCAGAGAGCAAAAAGTACCTCTCGGCACGTGCCGAGCATAAAGTACCCTTCTCGGGCGGGGAAGCTGGAATAAACGAGCTCCGCCACATGATGGCCAACGTCATGCGTTGCGCATCGCAAAGCAGTCTTATCTTGCACATATCATAAAATCGCAACACACAACCTACCATCGATCTCCACGCCTAGAGAACCTCGCCGTCGCTGCGAAGATGCCCACTTACCCCGAGCCTGAACTATACTGGACACAACCCACACCGCATTGTCCGAACTCAAAGTTTCCCGTTCTGGTCTATCGGAATGTCTTACCTGAGGACTTGAGTATTGAAACTGTAGAGCAGGCTTTGGGGAGAAACCATTGGAAGAAAGGAGGAGTGTTTAAGCATTACCCTACTGCGCATTTTCATTCGAATACGCATGAGGCTTATGCGGCGACGAGGGGGTGGACGAGATGGGTGAGTTTCCTCGATAGAACTGTTTGAAAGGTGGTTTGGCTGACATTGTGGTGATAGTAAATTTCCGCATCCAATGCTGGTTTGAATAAAAAAGCAGAGTTTTCCGAATTTTTGGCTGATGTTTTGACCGAACAGTGTCTATGGCATTGGACCCCTCGATGACGAAAGCGAGGGTATCACATTTGATATGAAAGCTGGAGATGTTGCGGTTCATGCTGCGGGTGTGGCACATCGGAATGTGGAGAGTAGTGAGGATTATGAGTATGCTGGGTTCTATCCGGAGGTATCGTACGCTTCTTGGCTGTCATGGAATTGCTTGTTGATGATCAATGGTACAGGGCGCTCCGCACTGGGACAATAATTTTTGTAAAGCCGACGAGACTGAGACAGAGATGAAGAAAGAGGCTGCGAAGAGGATAGCTGTGCCGGATTATGGTATGACAAGTTTTTCCAGCATCATTGGGATATGTATCGTGCTGATATGTTCGAACAGATCCGATCTATGGGAAAGACGGACCTCTGCCGAAGATTTGGAAGAAGGTTGACAAAGGACCATCGTTTGCTACTTCGTTCGTCAACAGCATATTAGCATCGAGTCTGAAGAGTACGGGATGAAGTGGATTCGGCATTGACTTGCTCTGCATGGCAATGCTCAAACGATCTCATGGGAATTTTATCAGGCTTCCGTTGCCGATTCAAAGGTGGTGCACGGATGGTGCTGAGAAGAGCGCTTCTAGAGGTATGTGGAAGTGATTTCGGATAAATGGAATCTGATCGAAGCTTCATTATATGTTCTTGCCTTGCCAGTTCTCAGACTAGTCCGACTAGAAGCCCCACGATTGGCTGAGCGTGCGCTGCGATGCCAGGATCGGTCGGAAACATTTATTATGCCAAGCCACTTCTCGGACTCGTCGATCAGGGTCGTCATAGCGGAACTTCATTCACGATATGAGCCCACATATGACATCTTGGAGCCTTCCACAATTTTCGTTCATCTGCCAACCTCCCGTTCAACGCTATCTGCACCATCAAGGCAAAGTAAAGCCTCGGAACATCCCATCAAGCCCTCGCCACGAGGGAAAGAATTATGGCTCCATCTGGTTCAGAATATCATACTGACTGGGTTTGGTGTCGCGGCTCAAACGTGCACATCGCGAACCACCGGAAGTGGTTCACAACATTTACGAAGATTGAGTCTCGCATCGATAACACCGGCTGCCTCTGTTCTGGGGACGAACCGTTCACATACGAGATTCGCGGTATTGGCGATGTCGAGCTAGATGTCGTAGTCCAGGAGAACCGTACGGGGCCTACGGCACAAAAGAAAGTCATTCTTCGGAATGTCCTGTACATACCGAACATGATTTGCAACGTCCTCGGAGAGCCGATTCTCAAAAGCCATAACAGGGAGAAAGGCACATCGAAGCAGAAATCTTGGCTTTGCGAGAAGAAAACTGGCACCAAGGCTATGATTTTGGATCATCCAATACTATCACGTCTCCGACTAGTTGGAATGACCGCTAAAGAGACCAGTTTGAAGGAGAAATTGTGCCCGTTGAAGATGCAGTGGGACGACAATGAACGCGCCAAGTGGCTTGCGCCAAAAACTCCAGCCCTGCCTGAACTCACTCCGAAGGAAAAGGCTTGGATGAAGAGGCATTACAAGACAGAGTGGAAGTTTTTGGTCCTACACGGCTTTAAAATTGACCTTCCCGAGCAGCGTGCTGAAGGTCGTGAGATGTTGAAGCAGATGGTGGCCGAGGACTCCAAGAAATGCGAGGACTCCGAGAACTCTTCAGATGCCGACTACTATCACAGAATTCTCGGTACCGCTGCTGATCCTTGGAGTGATCTGGATTCGGACGATGATCATTGGGCTCATTCGGCTGACTGGCGTTTCCATTGCATTGAACTTGATTGGATCGAAAAGAAGTATGGGAACTCTGGTAGATATATTCGAAAAATGGGTTTGAGGCCTTGGTCGGAACGGGACGTATTGAAAGCAGTCGAAGTGGCTGAGTCAAAGCGAGGACAGTATTGGCCCCCAAAGACTGCGTCTGCAAGAAACAGGAATCACTCTGAAACCGTCGTCTCGCTGTGATGAGATGCACTCGAAGAAACACTAGAAGAATACGTTCGAAGCAGCAAAGTCGTCAGTGCGCATGATTTTCGCCTTTTCCCACATAATTACCAACACAAATTCACTGAGCTATTTCCGCGATCTCATCCATGTATTCAAGTAGCAGAAGCGAAAATTCAAGATTTTTGGCATCGATAGCACCGAGATTCTTGCGCCGAGAACCTCTCAGGCGCAGGAATGGTCAACACTTCGTTCTGTCATATAGACCGTCGCCTCTTACTTCCCCAAACAAAACGAAAGCATAATACACGACTTTTGTGAGCCCAATTGAAGTTGCTCTGTCCTGCTTCGCGGGCGTGCTATTCCAAGAGGCCGGTCGATAGCAAGATTGCAATAATTGTCTCGTCTGAGTCAGTGTGAGAGTTTATACAAGTTGGTCTATCAACCTACGAAATATTCGAGATTGAATCAGAGGCTATGCGCAGTTTGGTTTCGTGCATGTCGGTAAGCATGATCTCCAAAAGTTTGCGCAGCAGCATCTAAAGGGCCGTGGAGCGACGTATATAGGCGCTTTGCCATTTTCGTCGCGGGCTGTTGGTGTTGCGATGACAGAAAGGCTCGAGAGGAGTATAAGAACGACCGTCGCGATAGTCTTCATGTTGGGCAAGGAGTTTCTTGTGGTCTGGAAGACAGCGTAGCCGTAGGCGAATGATCCAAGGTAGCATATGTGTTAAGACGGACACCTGAGATACGAAGATAGAGAGACAGAGGAGCGAGCACATATACGGTTTACTACAAAGGCGCACGGTCTGTTGCTGGCCGTGTTGTGTCCGTGCCTAGAAACAAGGTTCTACTCAACATTCGTGGGCCTTCTTGAATCGAGATGGCACTGTTCCGCGTGCATTAACTCTGTAATGCCTTCAGCGAATTGATCGAGGGTTTATTGCTTGTTCTGCTTATTGACACGTACCACTAAGAAAGTGCCAGTTGCGACTCATCGATTTATCCTATCCGATACGTGCTTTGTTGATTCATGCCACATCTTTCGCTGTACACGTAGACACAGTCTCCTGTACAACCTGTGACCTGCATACGAGATTTCAATGAATGAAAGCAAGTGCTTCTCATGGCTTTCCTGCTATGAAGCTGCCCTAAGCCGGCTACTCTAAAGATTAAACATGAGTCGAGGTAACCCATGCTGAAGCGAGAGAAACCCTGCCGTCCGATTCTCGAAGGCAGCTCATGGGTCGTAGCGCACGACTTCGCGCAGGCGTACGGAGACATCACGGCGGTAGGATGTGAAGAATCTGTATCGCAATCATCAGCGTGAATGTCGGACCTGCTGGTACGCCAAGGCTCAGAACAATTGCTCGACAGCCCGTCGTCCTTCTGGACACTGGCGTACTCAAAAGGTACGAACATGTATATCTCGACCCCTGAATCTTCGAATCTCTGGTTGGGAGATGCTCCGCGAGCAAGAGACATCTTTCAAGCTCCACGCTGGGTACTCATCGAATCCAGCATGCCTCGATAGCACGACTGGGCTACTCCGCAGTAAACTCTCTGAGGCCCTCCCAGAAGCTCAAGTACAGTACAGCCACCACCCCAGCCTCGATCGATAGTCTGCCGCACCCTATTGGCGTACAATGCCCTTGGAACGCGTCTGGAATTTGAGTGTTCTACACTGAAGCCCTAATCAAATGCTGGTTTTGCCGATCAAATAGTGCTCTGGGATGGGCTGATTTTGTGCTCACTATCGATCAAGCCTAGGGTGGTGGCTGTATAGCATGTCCAGTCTGTTGAGTATGGTGGTTTTGATCTCGGCTAAATGCTGACCGGCTCAGGACGATCGGGCAGGATTCTCCGAGTACTTACAGACCCTCACCGTGTGACCTGATCACTGCCAACATTAAACTATACTTTGTTAAGACCATTGCGGAAGTCAGACACTTTCGCAGTGACCTTCGGCACGACCTTCAAACGCTTGCTACCAGGGTCATCAGACTGTAAGAGAGTCTCATCCGAGCCAAATCAACCAACCCAAATTATCACCTTAATCTCCAGCGCCTGGGCAGTCCGAATCGCACAAACGAGACAAGGTCCACCCTCACGTACCACGATAGCATGCTTGCTTCGCTCACTGCACCAAGCCCGAGCAAGGACTTCTGCGCCTTTCCCAGTCGCATTAATCATCATGCACTTTGCATCTTCGCCTTCATCGTCGTCATCCGGGAGATGATCTTGGAGCTTCTCCGCCTCCCAAAAGACGAGCTGGAACTGTTTCAATTCGCGTCGGTGGACCTTGTGCGGGCCATTGTAGCAGATTGGTAGAGTGATGAAGATCGGGTTGGTGTAGAGCGTGTAAGTTACCGGATCTTGTTGTTGGCCGATTGAGAATGTGACGCTTGCTCGGTATTCTGCTTCGACGTCGGTTTCTTCTGTGGTTGTGCTTTCTCCAGGCTCTGCTGTCAAACGCTTCAGCGCAATACTAGTTACTTCGACATTGCTCTGTGATTTGGGCGGCGGGTGCGGCGCAGTGTATGCCTCATTTGAAGTCATGTCTGCAATATAAGCATCGATATCTTCTTTGACATCCGGTTTGGTGTACTTGTAGCGATCGTGGCGGCCACCGATGTAGATGGTATTATCTCCGGCTGGCACAGGCCTCTGGGGAGGTATTGGCCGTGCCTTGAGTCTCACGAGCAGTGGCTTGAAGGGCCCGTTTGTAGGTGGACTGATGTCCACTGCAGGCAGCGGACCTATCCAGCCACCTAGTGATTTGACGCCAGGCATTGCGCCGAGGACTCGACCGACAGCGCTTCGTGCTCGCCAGTAGCTCTGCTTCTCCAGAACAACGTTGCTGTCGAGATACTTCGCAACACCCAGCGTTTTTGCCACCGAGGGCGAACACTGAATCAATGTAGCCATAATTTTGAATGCAAAATGCTTCCCGGGTAGCGTAAGTCCGTATAGCCAGTCCGCAACGTATCCATTTACCTGGCTGCCATTGTGCATCTTGGTGTAAGCTTCCTCCGCATTCACACGTGCTTCGTTGGTATATGGCCAGCGCATCCTCTCGGCAAAGCGAAGAAGACCATCCACTTGGCTCTCATGGACTTGCGAATAGAATTTTATAGTGTGTCCCATTATGTTCCATTTGTGGTCTCTCATCTTGACGGCCATCTCGTGCTTGAGCTTCTGTTCTCTGGTGTTGTCGAAATCGTCATTCCAGTCCTGTATTCTCAACTTCACATATTCCAGGTTCGCTTTCATCACATCCTCATATTCTTTTTCGGCAAGCTGTACAGCTATCGTGTAGGCCTCAAGTGCTGGATCCAGATGATTCAACAAAAGTCGCGCAGCTCCCATGCAGCCCCATGCCTTTGCACTCTTCGGGTCCATTTCCTTCGCATTCCACGCGTCATACAATGCCTCGGCGTACTTTGACAATTTGAGATATGCGCCGGAACGGTTGAGAAGGTAGACTAGATTTCTACCTCCAATCTCAATCGCTTTTGTGAACAAATCCACGGCCTCTTGATCTTGTCCTTGTTGCATAGCCGTTTCACCTTCGAGATTGTACACGTCGGCCTTGGCTGCGTCCTCCGCGGAATTGGGTATCTTTTTGAGTTCTTCGGGCACAAGGCCAGGCTTGAGCACAACCCGCACGTTCTTGATCCATTGATCACTAATAATGAGCGTAGCTAAGACACGTGCCGTGAAACCCGATACCCAGGAGTTGGGGTATTGCTGCATCCTTCTGGCCAGTTCGACACCGAGGATAATTTGCAGAAGAAGATTCCAGACCTCTTGTTGATTCATACAAAGTACGAAGATGGCAGATTGGTGGATGAAATTGGTAAAGATGTCGTCCCGGTTCAGACTTGCGTACAACTCGCTAAGCTCGTTTGCAGGATCGAATTGTCGAGCAGGATCAACCCATGTCGTGGTGCTCTTGAGAAAGTCGTGAAGGTCATAATAGTCCTCTTGAACGTTCTGCCCCAAGCGGTGAGTTTCAGTGCGTAACTCTTCCAAGCGGCGGAGCAGTCGCTCTGCGGGGATTGCCATCGTGGCAGTGGACACGAGAAAGGTATTTTCGCGCTTGATGCCGTAGACCTCCTCGTAGTCCCACACCTCCAGCGCAAATCCTTCTAGCGTCACTGTACCTGGATTGATGTTCTCGTACTTCGGGCTCGTTTCCGGGTCGAAGAAAACGCCATCTTCTTCTTCATCGTTGCCGTATTCACTCTTCTTCAGCTTTTTGATAAATTTCTTCTTGTGATACGAGTCGAGGGCAGCGTGCTGCGACTTGGTGAAGCCTTTCTGTTGACTTTCAAATGGGGAGCCCCTCACTTGCTCGTTGTTGCCTTGCCAACTCACGTGGGCGGTTGTCTTGGCACTCCACGCCGCTGGACCGATGAGCGAGACCACGAGTGCTCCTGTACCAAGGTCATCCTCGAACACTTTGATCACGTCAAGACGCTTTTCAAGAGCATCAAGCGCTGCATCCGGATCTTTGGAGGCGGCAGCGGCTTCGATGGTCATTGGGACAGCCGGCTTCTTCCCCGGAAATCGAATGCTGCTCTCCGTTTTGCGATGGCTGAAAATGCCTGACAAACCACTATTGCGTTTGCTCGTTGGTCCTGCGACCACCGTGGATGTTTCGCCGCCACTTTGAGATGGGCTTGGTTCTGGGGCTTGCGTTACGCCTAATTCGACGAGGCGCTCAGATATGATGTCGGAAATATCGGGATCCTGCTCTGCAGATGCTCGAGCAAGCAGGGACAACAACCGAACGTTCGATTCCCGCCCGATTTCTTTCTTGGTAGCATCTTTGAAATTCAAGTTTGGAAACAGGCGTACCAGAATATCGTTGAATTGGCGGATCTCCTGCACCATCTGTTGGAATTTGGTCTTGTCATTGACAGCCCAGACTGTCATACTGCCAGGAGTCGCGGCCTGCTGGCGATCTCTTCCTACTTTGGCACCAGCCTAGATCCTCGTTAGTGGCTGCAGAAGCCCTTCCAACACAAGTGCATATCTCCTTACTTTGCTAAGCCAGCCTTTCATGCCGGAAGATGGAGCTGGGTCACCACTCGGGGATACCTGGACCAACCCATAGCGGCTTCGCAGCTTTTTGGTATCGGTGAAGGTCTGCTGAATACCACCCAGCGCCTGAAAGACGACCTTTTTGATCTGCTCTTCTTGCAGACGAGCATCCCATTGCCTTAGTCCGGCTTCGAATTCTATGAAGCCAACAGCATCTCCCCAAGCCAGAAGGCGAAGTCTCTCAATTTCAAGCTTCGGCCGACAAAGCTCAAATTCAGGTCCGTTTCTTTTTGAATGGCCAACGATGTCGAAAACATTCACACATGCCCTCCAGGCTCCTGCAACACTTGGTGAAAAGCTGATTGCCATTGTTAGATCAGCCAGCAAGACTTTTTCGTGCCCAGAAGAGACTTCTTCTCCTCAGATCCTGTCGTCTACGCTATCCTGACAAGAGCTGCGTATGGCACTATATTCAGCAGCGCAAAGAGTACGCAGAACACTTAAAAGATGTGAGAATGATCGAAGCAGGCGCAGCAGCGCGAACTGCTCGTGCTAAGCCTCAGTCATTCGTGCTCTCGAAGGATTGTGCTGCCATGAAGAGGGGCTGGCTTGGCACAGCCACGTTCAAGACAGCCTGAAGCCAGGCGCAAATGCGAGCTGTTGTTTGGATGCGCCAAGCATCCTCCGTGATGATCAGACTGGTCCTTTGCGATGATCCCTTGGCATGCCGATTCTATCGTAGCACGAAGTGCTCACGCCCATGGGTCTCAGGAAGAGTTTGAACATCATGCTGTGAGACAGCATCGCGATTGATATCATCAGACTTGCAGCAGTTACAGCAGCTCCGGTTGGGGAGAAAGACCTGCTGCCTCGGCCGCCATAGCTTTGATGGCTCTGTACACTGAGACTAGAGAGAATCCATATTTTAGCAGCTTTCAGATGCGCTAAGATCTCGTGTCTTCGAGAGATGTACCCCGTTGTCAGGCCACTTCCCACTGGTATGCACAGTGTCGCCTGCGACATCCCAGTCCCTGACGGGTCTCATCGTGGAGCATCGATGTAGCTCACAACAAGTTCCACAAATTAGGTGTCCAGAGAGCCGGCGACGATACGAAAGCGGAATCAAATTGACACGAATGTCTGGGTGGCAGGAAGAAGTGATGTGGGAACAGTGTCCATGTTGGTGTCACCATCGGAAAAGTCGGGCCGAACGTTCATGCCTCAGGCATTTCTAACTTCACCTTTGCATGCGACGTGCTGCAAGCCACGCCCAATATTCTCCGTTACCCTCAGCCTCAGGAAGCTAAAGTCGCTGGAAAAGCTACCCATCATGATCTGAGCTCTCTGACTCTGATGACACCAGCCTTAGTCGCCTTTCGAGAGCACGAAGTCCATGCTACAACCACACTCTGGATTCCCCATGGATCCAAGACGCTGGCAGTAGTGTGGACGCCATCAAGCGGACTCCATCATACAACTATGCGCTTTTTGTCCGCTCTTTCCACCGCCCGAAGTCCTTCCTATATCTTAAGCTTCAGCCACATTGCAAGA
This sequence comes from Cercospora sesami, assembly GCA_013365235.1. Classification (NCBI taxonomy): domain Eukaryota; kingdom Fungi; phylum Ascomycota; class Dothideomycetes; order Mycosphaerellales; family Mycosphaerellaceae; genus Cercospora; species Cercospora sesami. The sequence continues at coordinate 11,360 of JAASLG010000084.1, forward strand.
AACGTCCGCCGGCCACTCCGTGTTGTCACGATGTTCATCATGCATGTGGCTGCGTCGGAGCAAAGTTATCAGCCCTAAAGGTGGCGCCCTCAAGAACAGGTCCATTCATGATTCGTTGAAATCCGTCTTGTAAGGATGCACTTGCCCAAGAAGAACAAGCCCAAGCAAGCTCAACATACTTCTACTCGACCACGTGGGTTAGTCAAGCTCATTCCCCTTGGCAGTCAGGCCACACTTGCTTCCACCACGCTTCTAGAGCATAACAGGCCACGTTTCTTCACTTGTGGCGGCATCAGTGTCTCTTGCTATTCGCCTGCGACGCTTTGCACAGTGAAGCCTCATAAGCCACAACGAGCTACTGAGCCGCGCTCATGGCGAGGCGTGACATGGCGGGCGGCGAGGATGAAGTCGTGAAGAGTTGCGTCGATATAATGAACAGTTCCCACACATCTGAGCTCTGACGGACTTTACACGCAAGTCCACCAATATGCAGTCCTACTCACGCGCTCTGCTGCTTGGTCTCGGCATAACTCTATCTTCTGCCTCGCCTGTCGCACTTCCTGTACCGCAAATCCCTGGCATAGCTAACCCAACTGCATTTTGCTCTTCGTTTTTGAGCATAACGACCAAGACCGTGACTTCTACCTCAACTATTTTACGGTCGACAACTGCCTATGCTACCAACACTACGGGAACGAGCACGGCCACAGCAGCTGTTGTGACTTCCACCGCTCCAACTTCCACGGTACGCCTGTTGAATTTGTGTGCGAGACTTGCGCTGCCCGTCTGATCACAATAACAGGTCACTGCGCCGACTTCAACCCATACCCTGGAGACAACCACATACACGGCGGCAACAGTTACTGTAGGTCCAACGGACGCGCATAGACATCAGCACGTGCTTACGGACGAGATAAGGTTACGGACCCCCCTGTCACCTTCACCGCAGATTTCCAGACCATCAGCGCGGAGACTTCGACAGTAAGATACAATGTCCTGCGCCGCTATTGGTACTATAGGCTAACGCTCGACACAGATAACCCTCGAGCCAGTCACTTCCATTGTAGCAACTGCAACGATTTACGCTGAAACACTGACAGCATGAACCTCCCTCAATTGAAAGTAATACTCGTCTGCTGACTCGTCGAAACAGGCAACCGCTGAGCCTGTCACCGTGGTTGTAGAAACAACAACACTTACAGCTGCGACCGAAACCGTTCGTTGATATGCTTACTTCCCATTTCTGAGCCAGGCTGATCAGCTGTTGTAGATCACAGCTGAAACGGTGACAAGCACGCTCCCTACAGTGGAAGTTATTGCAGAAACAGTGACGGTATGCGAGCTGCCATTGAGTGCTGAGCAGACCCCCACTGACAAATGCTCCTCAGAGTACTGCAGACACAGTCACCGTCTCTGCTCCAAGAGTCACCCAAACAGCGCCAACTTCAACATTGACAGCCACACAGACTATTAGCGCCCGAACAACCACGACGTTGTCCTCTACTTCGACCACGACCATCACTCAAAGACCTGTCGTGACCTCAACATATTGCGATGCTGTGCAAAGGCGCGAAGCATCACCAGCGCCGCAGCTTCTTGGTGGTCTCCTCAATGGCGTTCTCGGTCCCTTGACCAGCCTCGCTGGACCAGCTCTATCCAGCGCCTGCAGCGGCCAGAGCGGAGTGACAACCCCAACGAGGACTTTGACAACCACGAGAACGGTAAGCAGATTACTTTGCTCAACTCTTGCCCTCCCCTGTACTTGTGCTTCGATTGGCCACAGGGGCCTGTGGGCATGAATTTCATAGTGTATGCTGACTCTTTTCGTCTGCACAGGTCACCTCCACTATATCTTCGGTAAGCATACCACGCCAGTAGTGCTCGACACATATTGACTGATCTGCTCTAGAGGGTGAATACGTTCGCTCAAACGACCAGCACACCAACAAGCACATTTACGCCGCTCGTGACCACGACACCCACTACCGATGTGCAACCATCAACGACAACCACTCCAGTGGAACACTATACACCAACCGTGACAGATGTTCCAAGTACGACAGTCACGCCGCTCTTCACATATACGCCCACGAATTTGGAGACTGTGAGCGAGTTTGTGACTCCATTGTTCACTGTCTTCCCCACTGTCCAGGAGACATTCACAGAAACCACAACACCTACGGAGACATTGTCACCTACAGTCTACTCGACGCCGTACACAACAAGCACGCCTGTTGAGATCGTGACTCCAACAACTACGACAACGCAGACCACCACATCTACACCACTTGCTACGACTACTGTTCGCACTACAGTCTTCACATTCACAAGTACCGTCACGCCACGCGCCACCATTTATGAGACTACGACCATCACCAATTCGGTCAGAGCTTGCCCCACTCAACTCATCCGCAACGGCAACTTCAATGGCAACAGTCTCGATAACTGGACCAAGATCGCAGCAGACCAAGCAGCCGCTCTTGGCGCCCAGAACGAAGCTGGCTTCGTCCAGATCAACAACGTCGGCGCCTCTGGTACTGTGCGAAGCGGGGGCCTGGGACAAGATATCGCATTCACCCGAGGGCAGAGTTTCACTCTTACTGCCAATGTTGCCATCACGGTGACTGGAAATTATGTCCAGAAGGATTGCAGTTTCGAGCTGAGAGCGCCGCAAGCTGGTGTATACTGGTTCGATAACCAGTTCACGGGAAGCAAGACTCAGGTTGTGAATCTGAAAGGAACGATCTCTGCGACGGCCACTTATCAGTTTATTGCTGTTTTGATTTGCGGTCGACCAGTTGGTACTGCGAATGTTGCGGTTTCTTTTGATAATATTTCTCTGCAGGTTTTGTGATGATAGGCAAGTAGAGGATGTGGCTTCATCGTCGAGGAGGATACATGCCACCTTTCATGGCCTACAAAGCATAGCCGGGAGATGGCGTGATGCACAGTTACAGGAAAAGACCAACGTGCACAAGATCAAGGCCCGTACCATCAGGCCAGCGTCTCTCACATCATCATCTGCAATTACGCGTAAAAATGACAAGACTTCGAGCTTGCAGCATTGCTTGCATACAAGATAGTGTGTAGCAGTGTACCTCAGCATCGCAACGTCCATCTGGTACTTTTACGTCGTTGTTTATGACTCGGTTCACATTGAGCCACGAGCGTCCGGTGTTGCGCTCTGATCGTCCGCGGCAAATTCCACGCGGAGACGGGAAGTTCAGGTCCTGTCTTTGATGCTTAACATTACACTGCAGACATGCACACCACGGAGTTGCTCGGAGCTATTTGCTTTCTGCAGGCAGACACCAGCACCCACGGCTGTAAGCTGTTCAGAGCGGAAGTCTCAACGCTGCAAGACATGGACTGGTAGTCTTCATCGATCCAAGATCCGGGAACACGCCATGCAGGCGTGAAGCTCTCCAAACTGGGCTTTATGCATTGCAAGTGGTCATCACACCAGTAACGGCTGTCCTGGTGCCTCTATTTGGTCCGCTTCGTTCACCATCCCCGCGGTGTGTATCGTGAGATCCGCGAGCTCAGTGTGATCGTACCGAGATCGCTGGCAATGGCTAGCTTTAGAGCGAAGTAGAGATGGCATGGCACCTAGCATCAGCTTGCAGCTCGGATGTACAGCTCTACTACTCGCTTGAAGGCATCATTGAAGGTCTCTCCATCTGGAGAGAGGAAGCTCGTTGCTGCGACTCCATTAGGAAAATACATATGAAGTACATGAGCAACTCGTTGATTGGAAGCAGAGCTCGTACATGATATCCTTTTCATCCGCGCTTCCAACGCTGTCGAACTGTGTCAAATTTTCTACAACTAGCTTTACAGCGTCCAAAACGGTAGATCCGAGAACAGCGGCCGAGATGAAAGGCACTAATATCGCTATGCTCATCGTCCTCGCGGCACTAGCATCTGCTTTCAAGCCAGTAAGTGTTTTGTGTGCTTCCATACCATAAAGGCAGTGCTTTTACTGACCTCGTGCCAGAATGAAGTATGTGCTTATACCCAATCTTGAAAGGATGGTGGCAGAAACTGATCGCCAGCAGGGGCCTGAATGCAAACTCACCTGCGTATGTAATAAGTCCGGCTCCAAATGTCTGCTTCCCTTCTCATGGCACTGACTTACATTGTACAGCGCAATCGTGTCGATGTGGTAAGTCATTTGCAAAGACAGTCAATTTGCTTGGAAGGCTTTGCTCAATTACTTTCCAATAGGAACATTGTGTGAGTACCATGTTGGCATCAATGGCTTTGCCGAACGCCGTTTCAGAGCGCTGACAAACTTCGCAGCCCGGCTTTCACTACGGGGCTGGAGGGCTGGTACCTTGCACTATTACTCAGAATGGTTGTCATGATGCTTTTGGAGTCAGTTCTCTCTTGACCAAATTTCCCAATGGCGTTTCGCTGATCACTGCTAATGGCTCGTAGGATAGCTGTATAACAACGGTTCACCGCCCGCCTCTATGTGCTGTTACTGGACCATGCAATGCAGGTCCAACAGGGTGCCTTGACGATGCAACGGGAAAGGACGATGGACTTCCACCTGGCGAATACATTGGGTATTGCCCAGTACCCCAATCGCTGGAGCAGAAGTGCGCCGAATGCCGAATGCAATGCGCCATGAGGAACCCGCCTGGTGGAGAAGCTTTCCAGCGTTGCATGAAACGAAGATGTGTACGTGAAATGCCAGCCACGATCCATAAGTCGACTCTGACAGCCGATCATATGCGAAGAGACTGTGCTAATCCGTGATTCGTCAATCAGGAGAATAAATGCGGTCTCCCACTGCTCTACAAAACACAATATACCGACGCGAAAGTTCGATGCCTCCAGAAAGGGTTTGAGTTTGGAGACAACAACTTTCAGGATTGTATTGGAAAGTCGCTGGTAAGGTGTCCTTCCCAAGTTGCCGACATGAGCAGCTGATGAATCATGTCAGGGTGAAACTGTGCCAGAGTACTGGCGCTGTGGCGTCCAGTATCTCGATACCGGACTATACTGTACTGGTCTGAACTACACTAAAAGAGCATTCGAATACCAGGGCTGCCTGGCGAAATCTTTGGTACGTGGCATCATGGGAGGTCTCCCGCACCTCTCCGTCACTGCGTCAATTCAATCCCGGATTGCTCACATTCTGAGTAGAACCAGACCTGCCCCGAGCAAGATCGTTGTGAAGAACAGTTCACCGAGGCTAGGACGTACTGCATCGACAGCGGTGATCCTAATGGTGGGCTGGAGTTCCAGAAATGTATTTCTGAGCAGCTGGTAAGACGTTCGCGGCAGAGAACTGATGGAAGTAACCTAACGTGACTTCGTGTACAGACCGAATTTTGTCCGAAAGACATTGCATGCAACCGTCGACACTTCGACGCACGAGATTTTTGCAAGATGGCTGGTGAAAAGAGGTATCACTTTGGCTCCCCCGACTTCCAACAGTGCGTTGCGGAATTACTCGTAAGTCATCCTGGATGTGATGGTGTGTTTGAGCTTGTGGTGAGAGCAACACGATGCTGATGAGGCGCTGCAGAATCCCTCCTGTCCTAAGGACTTCGGCTGTAGTTTGAGGAATGATGATTCAAGAAGATACTGCACAGAGACGAAGCACCTCGATCAAGGCTCGGAACTGTATCAGAAATGCTTGAAAGAAGGTCTGGTAAGTCATGAAGTATCTGGCATATCCGAAAATGCAGAGCGCTAACGATGATCTTCTACGCAATCAGGGTGATATATGCCCAGATCTCTGGCTGCTCAACGATGCAGTCTCTGGACAATGGGCTATGGACTTGTGACTGCGACAAGTTCTCGTAGGCCGATCCCACGAAAGCTCACACGAAAAGGGACACGAGGCTGCCCGCCCGGCCCACTGAAGAGGTTTCTTGCGTGAAAACGCCGAGCAGAAAGCCATAGTCCGGGCGGTGCCGGAAACTGTTGTTACAATTTGCGTTTATTGAGGAACGCTCAAAAATGCTAAACGGACACTAGCACCGATAGTCTGGCGTATACCAGAATGTTGCTACAAGAATGGAATCGTTAAGAAATATTCTTGCGGTGTCGGTACTTGATCGAAATGCGCACCAGGCAGGGTTGTCATCTTATTGGATCCCTGCAGAGTATCAGTCTACGAACTTGAGACTATCCCAGCCCCTTCCCATCCTTCCAATTCCTCCAAAACCTCCTAATCTTATTCTGCAACTGCGGATAGTCGTACTTGAATGCAACTCCATGCCCAGCACCGGGCACAATCATAAAATCGAAATCCTTCCCCGCCTTATTCAACGCGTTAACAACCTGCATCGTGCTCGCAGGATCAACGTTATCGTCCAGCTCGCCCACGAGCAGCAGTAAAGTCCCATTCATCTCGCCCGCATGCACCACGTTCGACGCAGCATCATACAACGCATGATCCACAGGATATCCCACATTCAATTCATTCCACCACATCTTGTCCACACGGTTGTCGTGGCATCCTGCATCGGCCATGGCGGCAGTATAGAAGTCGCTGTGCCAGATGAGAGCAGCCATGGCGGTCTGTCCTCCCGCAGAGCCTCCAAAGATTCCAACGCCACCGGTTAGATCCATCCACGGTCGATCTCTAGCAGCGGCTTTGATCCAGGCAATTCGATCGGGGAAGCCAGCTTCCTGGAGGTTGTGCCACGCGACATCTCGGAAAGCTCTGCCTCGCCAGCTGGTTCCCATGCCGTCGCTTTGGACAACGACGACATCGTGTTCATCAGCCATTTTCTGATACATCCGATCCAAACTTCCCTGAGTGGCATTGCCCAAGTCTACGGGCGTGTGGTAGCTTTGTGGCGCAGCGTAGACATATTCAACGACGCGGTAACGTTTGCTGGGATCGAAAGTCTTGGGACGAACGATAATGCCCCAAATTGCCGTTTTGCCATCTCGACCAGGAGCAGAGAACCTTTCTGGCAGTGTAATATTGTCCCAGGCCGGGTCGACGAGGTCTAGTTTTTCAAGTCGTCTACCCTGCGTGTCTCGAACAACGCCTTGCATGGGTAGGTCAACTCGGGACCACCTGTCTTCGAACGTGTCTTTGTCACGGACATCGATCAAATGATGTCCATCTTCATCCGCTGTCAAAACCTGAAATCCAGTGCCATCGAAGTTAATCCGAGCTAGGTGCCTCTGATAGGGATTCTGTTCCTTGACCAGGCCGTATCCCAGGAAATACAGTACCTGTGCTTGTTCATCGATGCGAACAACATCCCAAACGTCATACTCTCCCGTGGTCACCTGTCTGATCGAGTTCTTCTCGGGAGCGACATCTCCCTCGACGTGAGTCGTATTGACCATGTCAATGGAATTCCATCCATTTCTTTCGCTGAGCCAGTACATCTGGTCGGTCTCATTCATGAAACCCCAAGCAAGCTTGTCGTACAGGTCGATGCCCTTCTCCATTCGCTCTTCCACCAACACTCGAGAGTTCCCGCTGGTATCGAACTCGACCATTCTCAGTGCCGTGTAGCCTCTGTCTACAGTGATGTAGCGATAAGTCTGGTTTCTAAATCTCCATCGCGCATCTTGGATGGACGCACTGTTTCCCACGAAGTCATTCTCAATGCTGATTGCTTTCTTCTCAGACAAATCAAACAACTTGGGGCGAAGAATCTGAATGTCGTCGCCGGGTTTATCGTAGATGTAATTGAATAGCCTCGGCTGGATTTCATCCGGTGGGCTTGATTCGACCACTGTTACGCTGCGATTCTGGCCGAACGGGCCAATTTGATAGGCCACGACGTATCTGTCGTCCTGAGACTTGAAGAATGCATCAGGCACAAAGGCTGTCTCCTCGGTTGCATTTGTTGTGAGTGCCGTCTCTACTCCAGCTGCGTCTGTCAGCCAGAGATTGTAATCCTTCAACGACACTTTTGGAAACGTCGTCTGCTCTTCTGTGGTGTTGGAATTAAGCCTGAAGCATGAGACATGGGAAACTTGGAATGTAAGAATCCATATCACGGTGGACCAGAGAGATGCCATGATACTCAGTGAGCTGCATGAGTTCTGCAACACCGCGAGGCTGAAGTGAGAAATACTGCAGTTTGGAATCGGCAAGGGGCTCTAGCAAAGGCGAGATTGTGCTCGAACGTAGCCCTAAGGTACCGTACCCTAAGCGCTTATTTTCACGAGAGTGTCTCAGTCCTTTGCAGCATTAGCGGTATATGTGGGGCCATGCAAGTAACGAAAGGAATTTCAGAAGAAGCAGAAATTACTCGGAAGGAGGCGATGCAACGCCTAGTCTTGAAGCACAGTCTTCCGGCCGTACTACACGATTAACTTAGTAGAACCCTGATCCACGGCGAGAGTTCAGTGTTCATCAAACCGACATTGTATGCTGGACCAGTACATTGAGGGTGCGGTTGCACGAACAACGTCCCAGCGGCAGCAGCGGGACTACGTGACGGCAACTGATGGACTTTGTACCAAGGGTGAAATGTTGCTCAAGCGCCGGCTTCCCCTACTCATCTCGACGGCTTCGTGAGTGTGGTGTTGTGTTATTGTAAACATTCAAGTTGTTGTTCAAACTTGCCTGGGGATCCCTTCAAATTTCAATAGAATAACTAATTAAGCCGAAAGCCGCGACTTCGCGGAAAGTCTGTGCCCAGATCCGCGTCATACCTGCCGGCGGTCATGATCACGATGCTGCATGAACGACATGGCAGACAATTCACCCTTCTCAGAAAATTCTCCTCACGATGCAGAGGTGGTCGCAAACGATGACCAGTTATCATCGAATCGTGCAGCGTCTTTTGGCCGTGCCGGATCTTCGCCCCCCGTAGGACAATCGTCAGACACCCCGGGGTCGACATCGAATACACATGCGCCGCCCGGGGCGCGCGAGCAGGGCGGGACTCCGGCACCCAGCGCGAAGCCCACCGTCGATGCGCATGGCAGGGCGCTGAACCCAAGGTCGTGCGTGACATGTCGGAAGCGAAAGGTCAAGTGCAATAAGGTCTGGCCGTGCAACCACTGCAGCCGAGCGCATATCGAATGCGTATTCCCGGCGCCTGGCAGGGCGCCTAGGAAACCACGGAAGCTAGGCGAAGGCAGGGACAAAGAGCTGTTGGAGCGATTGCGCCAGCTGGAGAATGTGGTGAAGGGACTGGGTGCCGACGTGCCAGGAGACGAAGCCAAAAGCAAAGATGAAGAGCAGCAAAAAGAGCATTCAGCTGGGCACGAAAGACCTGGACATAACTTGAACGGGGCAACGACCGCGACGGCCTTGAAGGACACAGAAGAGGAGTTCCGCAACAAGACCAGATGGGTGGAAGACCAGCAGAAGGGGCGCTTTGAGACTAGATTCGGACGCTTGGTCGTGAATGAGGGGAAATCGAGATATATCAACAACTCCTTTTGGGCGAATTTGAGCAATGAAGTTGAAGACTTGAAGGGCATTCTGAATCAGTCCAGCGATGATGATGAGGACAATTTGGCAGTCTCGCCCGGATCAGGTTCGATTCAACTGCCGCCAAGCAATTCTCAGGCATTCGTGTTTGGCTTCACTTCGCAGAATGTGGATATGCTCTCGTTACATCCCCTGCCAGGCCAGATTAAGGACTACTGGGACATCTTCAAAGATCGCGTCGATCCGTTGTGCAAAATCTGTCACGTTCCGACTCTCGAAGGGACGATACTCAGCTCCGCTGCGCACCTCTCCAATCTGTCGCGAGGTTTCGAGTGCTTGCTCTTCGCTATCTACTATGGCGCAACGACGAGTCTTGTAGCGGAGGATTGCGTGAAGATGCTGGGGGAGGAAAAGTCGGTGTTACTGGCCCGGTATCGCTTCGGTCTCCAGCACGCTCTTGCAAGGGCGAATTTCTTGACAACCGAGGAGATCGTCGTGCTCCAAGCCTTCGTAATCTTCCTAATTTGTTTACGACGAAACAGCGATGCGCGCGTGATCTGGACTCTGACCGGGCTCGTGGTCAGGATAGCTCAGACGATTGGGATTCATCGCGATGGCTCACATTTCGGACTTTCACCTTTCGAAATCGAGATGCGCCGGCGCTTGTGGTGGCAGGTATGTATTCTTGATACGAGGGCCAGCGAGGATCATGGCTGTGACCCAACTATCGTTGAGCAGTCGTTCGACACGAAGATGCCTTTGAATATCAATGACGAGGATATGACACCGGAGATGGAAGACTTCCCGCCTGAGAGAAAGGGCTGTACCATCATGTCATTCTGTTTGTTACGATTTGAAGTCGCAAACACGTTCCGGCGACTGAATTACGTCCCTCCTGGGCCACCGAAAGCGTGCAACGAATTCTACCAGTCAGTCACATTACAAGACAAGGAGCGTTGGATCACAGAATGTCATCAGCGCCTCGAAGAACGATATCTCAAGCATTGCGATATGAGTGTGCCACTGTTTTGGGTCACGGCGACTGTGGCCAGATTGATGATGAGCAAGATGTGGCTCATAGTATATCATCCATTTCAGAGACAAAGCGGAGGCGCTTCACTCCCACCAGAGATCAAGGAGAAGCTGTTCATCACCAGTCTCGAGAACATCGAATACAGCTATCTGCTCGAAGTTGAGGAAAGAACCAAGAAATGGGGATGGCTATTCCGAACCTACATCCAATGGCACGCACTAGCTTTTGCGCTTTCTGAGCTCTGCCACAGGACCACCGGCGACATGGTCGAGCGGGCGTGGAAAGCGATTGATGAGACCATAACTGGCCGGTGGGGCTTAGAAGAGACCAATACCAACCACCTATGGCGACCGCTGAAGAAGTTGTACAAGAAAGCCAAAGAAGCCCGTGCCAAGGGCCTTCGTGAAGAGCTTCTCCTCAAGCACCGCGACGGTGCGCCGGCGAGACACTATAGTCCGAACGCAAACCCAATGTTCGGTCACCCGAATCGTTCTACAGTAACCAGAGCACCTCTCAGTGCGGCTCAATTACAACGCTTCCATCAAGGTCCATCATTCGGGCAAACACCACTCGACAAACATGAACTTTTACGCTCTCCGAAGCTTGGCGAAGGTGTCCAAGAAGAAGTACAGAACACGGCGCATATCACTACAGACATGCTCGATTCAACATGGCAACCAGATCTGGATACGCACATCATTGGAAACTTGCCAGCGTCGACTGCAGAACCATTAGCAGCACCTGTGCCCCAGCAAGAGTTGGATCGTCAAGCGGCTCTCGCTGAAGCCTACTTTACGCCAGTCTCTGGTGCCACCTTCGGTGAACTCGCGCAAGGCTTCCAATCTACTTCTCCGGCCACGACTGCGATAAATGTGCAACAGCAGCAACAGGACCCATTGCTCAACGATGCTGCCCAGCGCATGAATTCGCTCGACTCGATGGGCAACGATTTTTCGCTCATGGATACTGCTGGAAATCTGGACTGGGAGAACTGGGATCAGCTTGTACGACAGGTGGGAATGGACGTCGATTCTGGCGTTAGTGGTATTGATGGTCCAGGAATGGACTGGAATGGTATGAACTTTGATGCTACGAACGGGACGAATAATGTGAATATGAATGCTGGTTTTGGAATGAGTGGCGGCCAATGGTACTGATGAAGACGCTACAGTGAACAGAAGTGCCGGTTTAAATTGTACGATTTGTGTCAGGTACTTATGAATTCGACAAAATGTAAGATTTCACGACTTTAAAGCGTCTCGCATACATCTGATAAAATTCACGGCAACTTTGGAATGTTCGATAGCTCCACACTAATCCAGTCCATGGAGCTTTACCATTCTCAACAGCTCCTCGGCCAGGCCTCCGAGAAAGGAAGCTCAGCTGGCAAATCCACGGTGTCGGTCGAGCGGACCGAGCTACGTACTGACATCAGCTCGCATTCTACTGACACTCCACATCATCAACAACAACGCAAGTCAGTCAATATTGCCCACATTGAGCTCCAAGAACTAAGTACCAACATCAAACCTCAAGCAAGAAAGTCCAGCAACAATGTCAACCTCGAAACAAATCCTCGCAATCCTCCAACAAGTCATAGATGAGTTCGGCTCTCGGCTCAACATCCACGGCGGCTCCAAAGTCCTCGTCTCCGACTCCAGCATAGCCCAAGCACTCTACGAACTCACCGAACCCGTCCGAACACCCTTCGGACCAACTCTCACAGTCGCTTCTCAAGAACAACCCGACCAATCCCAAGTCTCCCATATCCCCAACGCCACAGTTCTCGCAGCGGATAAATTAGCCATGGACCACTATACGCATGCCGTCTTCGGCGTCAGTGGCGAAGATCCAAAGTATATCTTCGGTGGGATTAAGCATACGATTTATGCTTTGCAGCCGAAAGGGTATGCGGTGATTATTGCGCTGAAGCAGGAGACGAAGCAGGTTTCTGCTGGGGAGGGAGAAGGTGAGTTTCAGGTTAGTTTGGATGATAAGATGAAGTATCAATCTAAAGGGAGGATTAATAATTTGGAGGATGCGTTGTATTATGCTGGGTTTGAGAGGGGACGAGTCAAGAAGTTGGAGGATAAGAAGGCTGTGGTTGATGGGCAGGATGTGGAAGCGCAGGTTTTCTTGGCGATGAAGTGGGATCAGTTGACGGCATGAGAAGGCAGTGCTTTGAGATGGCCAACAGAGTTTGGTGATGTTGTGTGTTGTGAATAAAGAAATCGTTAGTTTTGACCATGAGAGCTAGACCGTTGCCATTACAAATCTGCTATGGATAACTTGCAGCCCACAAGAATGACAGCTGTACATTCGTTCTCTGATGGCGTCCTTCACTCAAACTTGCCACCGAGTCCTTTTCCGAAGCCGCTGCTAGCGTTTCTCCGCAATTGGGCAATCTTAGCAGTGTTCTCTGCTCTTCTTCTAGCGCTTTGCTCGACAATGGCCTTCCTCTCAGCATCTCTCGCCTGATACGCCAGCGAGCTCTTTTTCGAACCTCCCATCTTGACCCCAGTCGCACTACCTCCGCTATCTTGACGAGAAAGACCAATGCTCGTGCTCACTCCACGATCATTCGCACCCTGAGCGGCGCCATTCGTAGTAGCTCTGCGCAGGAGAGAAGGAGCCCGAAAGCCGCCGCCCTGCGAGCCAGAACCCCAAGCTGTACGCGAGGCTGCCGCAGAGTTCTCCGACGTGCTGCTAGCACGTTTGAGGCTCAGACGGTTCACGACGGAGGGCTTTGCCGCTGTCCGACGCTGCGAAGCTGGAAGACGAGGAGGTGGCATGGCAATGCGATCTGGAGCGTATCCGCCATCGTTCTGGCGAGCCAGCTCTTCTCGCACATCATCAGTTTCTTCGTCCTGCTCGGACCCGGCGGCATTGTCTGCGTCTTCCATCTCTTGCTCTTGCTCAGAGTCAGAACTCAAGTCTACAGCTGTTGGTCCAGCAAGTGGCACATTCGGCTCTTCGAGTAGGAAGCTGACAGAATCCTGAATCTCTAAAAGAGACGCCGGCGCCCTGAACGCAGAAGCTTGAGTGCGGCGCTGCTTGGCAGGAGGTCTTTCTGATGGCGCTTCTTCCACACGACGCTTATTGCCGCTGACCTCTTGCAAAGGCACTTGCGAGGCGTCTGGTTGTTGAGAAGGTTGACTGTCCGATAAAGAGGCAGGTACTTGAGAATCATCCTCGACATCAGACAGGTCCAGGACATCATGGTCACGTTCGTCGTCATCGGCAATGGCCTTCAAGAAAGCGTCCTTTCCTGCGCTGTGTTTACCCTCCGCTAGACTTGCGATGCTCTCGTCTTGCAAAAGCAATTTGCGCTTCCTGGCCTCCTCGCGTTGCTTCATTTGTCGCCGTCTTGCCGCAAGATCGTCCTCATCCTCGTCGAGGTCGAACATGTTGGCTTGCTTCCTGCGTAGTGCTCCAGTCATCAGGTCTTTGTACAATCGTTGATGCTCTGCTTCATCCGCGAGTCTTTGCTTTTCGGCAAAGTGTGCAGCGAGCTGGCGCTCATCGACGTCTATCAAGCTCGAATCGATCATCTCGCGATCTTCCTCGGTCTCCGGAGCAACAAAGTCATCACCTCCTAGACCAGCGTACTCGTCCTCAGATTCCTCAGCCTGCTCGTCCATCATCTGCTTGGCTTCGCGTTCAGCTTCTGCCAGCTCTTCGGCGCTCAAGGCCTCCTTGCGCTTGCGAGCCATTTCCTTGAAGGCGTCCTTCTTAGTGGCCTTTTCAGATGTTTCCACCCGATCATCCTCATCCTCGCTATCCTGCACAGCATGGCGTTGGCCGCGGACAAGTCGGTTCCGCTTCGGGGCCGGGGCAGGCGACTCGCTGACGCGCAGCTCCACCGTGGACTGAGTTTCCTGGTCGGTTAGTGATTGCAAAGTGTCCTCCCGTGCAAGAGCAGGAGCCTGCCAGGTGGCAGGCAAACCAGGATCCTGTGATGGCACCCAGCCCGGAGTTTCACTCGTGACTACAGATCCGGCTTTGCGGCTGTTTTGAATAGGAGTCTCAGGAGCTTGGGTTTCCCATGAGAGGTTGACCTGTTGACTCTCAGGTAGTTGACTGCTGGGCACTCTATCAGATTGGCTACCGTTGCCTTGAGTGAACTGAGGCTGGACAGCGAAAGTTGGAGGTGGCCTCGTAGATGAGCTTGGTGGTACCAGATGATTTAGTACATCCATGGAGTCTTGCTGCATGTCTTGTGTTGGGGTCTGCATGGTAGCGTTGAACATCTGTGTAGGACTCATCAACGAGCTAGCTTGATGTCCTGCGTCAAAATTGAAGGCTGCGAAGGGATCGCTGTCTTGTGTCTGAATCGGAGTCTGTGCGGTGGTCGGCGGAGGCTTCGAAGTCTCGAGGTCGCTCATGTCTTCGTCGTCCAATACGACTCGAGATTTTCGAGGTTTTCTGCCGATCATGGGTGTCCGCGATTGATTCAGCTGGTCTACATCAGTAGCTCGATCGGGCAGGTCCTCGATGACAGTCTTTGCGCCGTCCATTGCACTGCCGGCAGTCATGTCATCCATGCGCTCCTCTTCGGACGCTTCATCCTCACCGTCCTCTTCCTCTTCATCCTCGTCGTCTTCCTCTGCAGCGTCATTCACCATGCCGTTGCCATTCCTCTCAGCAGAGGGCGCCTCGTCTTCGCTACCAGAGACATCAACATAGTCTTCGTCTTCGCTCTCATCCGCGCTGATGTCAGCTCCACCATCTTTTTCCTTCGCAGCTCCTTTCTCGGCTTTACGAAGCTCAACAGCATCAATCCTGGCCTTCTCAAGCAGGTTCTCGAACGCCTCTTGCTCCCGCTCGCGCTCCTCTGTCGTCTGGACCTCAATGCCTTTCGCTTTCAACTCCGCAATCCGTTCTTGCTGTTGTGCTCTGGCTTGTTCTTTAGCACGGAGACGCAATTGGACTTCAAGTGCGGCAGGGTTCATCCCAGGTCGGGCTTTGCCGTGCTTGCGTCGGCCTGTATTGCTGTCATCCCCACCAAGATGTGCTAGATGCTTCAGTCGATGGATTGCTCTGGAATCTGTATTGTGCTTCTGCATGGTTCCTTTGGCTCTGTCGAAGACGCTCAGATGCTTGGGCATATTCTGCACGATCTCGAGATCATCATCACTGCTGTCATCTGAAGGCGGCGCCATGGCTTTTTTGCCCAACCTTGCCAATTTGAGGCCCTCCTTTGGCTCAGTCCCCAAGCTCGGCGTCTGGACAACTGCAGCTTCAAGCTCCACAGGCTTGGAATTACGCGCGGAGCTCATGACGGTGCTGATATCAGGTAGGTCTTCATCGTCATCGAGATCTGCGAGACTATTGAGGCTGTCCTCTCTGACTGGTTTCAATTTGCTCAGTGCGCCCTGTTCCACAAGCGCTCTCTGGCGATCAAGTGGTGTGGGCGGGCTTGAAGGAGGAGTGCTCGGCGGTTCTCTCGATGGTGCGTCAATAGCGTCACTGTTGGGTGCTGAAGAGGCAGAACTGTCACCAGCTTGATTTGCTTGTACCTCATAAGGTTGTCGGAAGTTGAATTTGGCGAAAAGGTCGCTGGTAGTGAACTTCTTCTTCGTCTTCATCTGATGGGCAAGCGCCTGTTGACGAGCAATGCGCTGAGTCTCGCGCTCCATCTCCAGCAAGGCTCTTTTACTCGCTTTACGAGTTGGTTTTGCAGCATCGGATAGGATGCGTTCAATCTCAGGATTGACGGGTTCTTCTGCGCCCTCCACAATCTCGTCCGGAAGATCAGATGATGCGTGCTTGCTTGCCGCCTCTGCTTCCTTCTCCAGCCTCTCGGCGCGCTTCTCAGCAATGAGCGCTGCTAGTTTCGATTTCATCGCAGTCGGCCGGGTGGGGAGGTCATCATCGCTGTCATTCTGTGTCGTCCTTGCAGGGCTCACAAACAAGGTGGACCGAGCCGCGCTTGCAGGAACAAATGGCGGTTGACTGCGGAACCGCGAGTCCAGCTGAGGAGTGACAGTGTAAAGCTCGTCATCGGACTGTGGGTCATTGGAGGGTTGCTTGTGCTCAGGCGCTTTTACGCGATGTTGCTCTGGACTCCGGTATGGACTCTGGTCGCCTCCAAGCATACGTCTCGCAGACCTGCCCATTGGCCTTCGAGGTTCGTCGTCTGAATCTTCATTGACTTCTGAGTCTGCTACTTGTGGCTGGTCGCGTGTCTCTGGGCTGTTTGACGCTGATTTGCCGTGTTCTTGGCTCGACGCGTTTCGTGAGAAAACATCGAAATCTGAGCTTCGAACCGGAGATGGAGTGGGAGACCCGTCGTCTTCGAACAGTTTTCTCGAGATAGCTGGGCGCTTCGCTACCAGCGCGTCTTCTAGTCCTCTCGGAGAGCTTGACATGATTGCTCGTAGGATCTGATGTCTCGTGTCGGCGATCCTTGTCTGTCAAAGAATCTGATCCAGGATGCTATGTATACAATGAATTCATGATCCAGTCGCGTGAAGTATATCAAAGCAATGCGTGGTGGAGTGCGGGTGATGTGAACGTGCAATGGTTGAAAGTGGTGAGGTGGAAAGCAAACGCGAGATTGGAGACGCGACGCGCCTTGAAGATCGACGGCTTGGCGCGGATGATGCAAGGTTCGCGCGGGTTTCGGCTCGTGGCCGAACTTTCTTTGCGGAGACGGCAAGCAGCACTCCCGAAGCAGCAACATTTCCCATCCCGACCAAGAACATTGCAGACGATGACATTTGGCGGGTAGATGCAATGCAATCGTGGCACTCTGAAGAGGCCTCTTCGCGACATCATCAAGTCCATCGGACGCGCCGATAACTCGACACAACGACGATGCCAACATCCGACCCAATTCCATCACGGCTACACCAGCTATAGGACTGCGGGAACAGCCATTCTCAGCAGCAAACGTTCCTCGGGTCGCAATCACATACCTCGAAATGCCGTTGCTGCGGCAGTGCGCAGCTATGCGGTGGCAGCAGAAGAGCAGCATGAAGGAGCAGGCGCCGCTGTTGTGGGAGATGCTCTGAGAGGATCTCAAACGACAGGGACATCTGAATCTCGTCACAAGGACCCTTCAATCGTTGCGTCGACAACCGCTACCGACACGTATATGCCATTCCCCGTAGTGGACACCGGCACGATAGAGCCTCGTTTGAGAGATGGCGCGGATTACTCCGCTAATTATTTCAAGCAACAGCTGTACAGGCATTATAGAGACATCGACAAGGCAGCCAAGCGGGTTTCGCGACACAACCAGCAAAGTCCTGATGCTTGGAAACGTGTGCTGCGTATGTTGGACCAGGCCACGCCGACGAGAGAAGGGCACTACAAGCGTATCAGTGAGGTTGTGACCTTGCCAAAAGGCGTGGCTGCTGTCTTTCGCCCCAACAAAGAGATGGCGATTTTGGAGATCATGCAACGCACCGGATGTCATCTACAGATGCGCTCGAGCTATTCTGTTGAGGGCCGATCGGGTGCGTTTACTGGTCTTGTTTTGCAGGGAAACATGTCTCAGAACTCGTCCGCTCTCAACTTCCTTCCCAGATACATTGAAGTTTCGTTTATCGATACTGCCGAGACAAGATCTCGGCTGAAGAGGGACGAACTTCATCGACAGATCGAATCTGACAACGCAGGCGAGCTTGGGCGTGATCACCGGTCCGGCACTGACGTGCACGAGCCTGACGGTACAGCCAATGCCACCCATGCTGATAATGGGCTGATTCGTTCAGTGTGGTCTACGGCCCGCGAGAAGAGGGACCTTCAACCACGACATTTACCCCGTACTCGACCAAAGCTGGAGACGGTACCCGACTTCACTGCCTACGTTGTCGATCTGACTTCAACCGAGCACAAGGTTCTGTACGACCTGAACGATGGTGGCTCAATTCGAGCGGATATCGCTATCGTTGTCGCGGAACTCATATCGCTGTTTACCAATTCGGCCACCTCACAGCTCTCTGGAGATCTGTCTACGAGTCATGCTTTCCGGTACTTAGCAAAACACGAGAGGCTTGATGCAATCCGTCAGATATCCAAGGCACTGAATGAGGCAGGTCGCATTCTTGGCCAACGCACTTTTGACGCGCTGCTTTCTGCGGCTTCACTCAATGGAGACTGGTTCAACTTTGAGCTCGTGCTGAGGACAATGCGCCGCCATCGTATACCTGGCCCCATGGTTTGGGCCCGATTTCACTCTCTGGTTTTCGAACATGTACCTCATGAGGCAGACACCGTTATTTCGCTCATGCGAAAGAAAGGCCTGCTCGACGACAATGTTGCACTGCTTACTATCATCAGAGGCCGGATACGCAAAGAGCTCACAGCGTACCTACGTGAAAAGGGTGCCGTAGACGGCTTCCTAGAAACGTACGATGAGAAGGTTGCACGCGACTTTGGACGCCCTGACTACAACTGGCTAACAGTCGACGCCCTTAATGGGATGCTTGACGTTCTGCTATCGCTCGGCAAGACAACCGAAGCGGCCACGCTGATGGAACAGTTCCGAAAGAGAGGAACTGAGCCGCCGAACACAGCGTCCCTCAACACCTTTCTGAGCCCGGCACTGGTCAATACTGACGCGGGTTCGGCCATAGCTACGTTGAAGATGTTTCACGTCGGCAGACCTGGAGCCCTTGTCCCAAATGAAATCACCTATCAGTCACTTTTTATGATAGCCTGGCACAGGAAGTACTACAATATGCTGAGAGTGATATGGCGATACGCATGTGTAGCGGCACAGGCGTCGCAAGATCTGCGTCACAGACTCCTTACGAGCCTGCTAAGTTATTCGCCGACCGAGGCAGAAGATGTCAATCGGTCCAGGCTGTTCAAGGCTTGGGCGGGCAAGTTCGTCGTGGGCGTTTCACGAGATTTAGTCCCCGGCTCCTATGTGCCATACGAAACCTCGCCAACACGGCCACTGGATGCCGATGAAAGGAGTCTTGTCGACTTGAGCTTACAACCTCGGCTCGAGAAACGCACGGCGGACTCGCTCAAGAGGCGGCGCGAAATGAAGGGCCTGATGAAAAAGGATTTGCAAGAAGCCGGACAGTGCAAGCCACTGTTGCCGCTCACGATAGTCCTCGAAAGAGCTTGGCAGAAGGACGTACGATGGCAAGAAGCAGGCCTCGGCCATCTCGATGAAGCTCTAGCAAAGGATGGTGGGCGAGCGATGTTCGAGGAGATACTCCTACGTGGGATCAGGGTTCCCATGAGGCCTGGCGACTGCACCGCTTTACGAAAGTGGGAGATTCCGTGGCTATTGCAGCGGGAACTTCAGGCAGCTGCCCATTCAGCCGAAGTCAAAGCTCAGCAAGACAGTTGAGTGAGTAGTGAGTAATGTGTAGCATTTGTTGATCTGCATAGCGAAGATGTACAGCCGAGAAACGTAATATCAAGTCCAAAAAAGTCCGGCTATGTCAAAAAAGGTCGGCTCGACGCTTCCTCCAACACCCAATGATTTCGATCGCTCCAAAGTGTCCATAGAAGTGCAAAACAAATGTCAATCAGCAAACGAACAAAAATGAACCCATCGTTGTTGCCGCCGCCACTATGATCGAATTAGTTTCTGCATGTCATTTCTGACTTCGGTTTGGTGGAAGCCAACTTGCTGATTCGAACATGGGTTTTCACAGTTTGCAG
The DNA here is from genome assembly GCA_013365235.1 of Cercospora sesami. NCBI lineage: Eukaryota > Fungi > Ascomycota > Dothideomycetes > Mycosphaerellales > Mycosphaerellaceae > Cercospora > Cercospora sesami. The sequence goes on from JAASLG010000084.1 coordinate 31,402, forward strand.
AATTGGATTGACCACAATGTAACGTGCTGACCACTGCACTACGGCGGCTTATTGATGGGAGGCAGCAACGTTTCTCCTTTATGACTGTTTGACGGGCGAGTGCATTGGGTGAATGCGAAAGGCCGAGTGGGCGGTGAGGGCATAGAGGAGGTGGAGGAAGGTGTTCATAGAAAACAAACGATGCATCAACGCGTTCAGTACGTGGAAGTTGATCAGGTTTTGTTGCTGTATACTAATCTGTTAGGCTACAGTGCTAGTGATGTCGAAAGGAGCGGGGAGTATTGATGGTGCTGGATTGTTATGAATCGATCATAGCAGCACAGAAGGATATGTTCGAGCCGATGTCGCGCGCACTTCTCATCAAAGTTTGCGCATTTGGTTTAGAATGTACAAAACAGATAATTTCATGGCACTTTGAATTGCCTTGAATTGTGCCGCATAAAAATGTATGAACATGATGTCTGACTGAACATGACTCGTGCGTGGGTAGGAGCCAAGGAAGAAGCTCGTAACCAGCATCGCGGCTTCACCTCCACTCCACTCTCAACATCGCCGCTCGCATACTGCAATGTCTATTGCCACGAGTGAAGACTCCTTGACACTGCACAGATCAGCCACAGCAATATGCGCACGACATCGTACTCTGAGATATGTATGAAGACTTTTGCACTTGGAAAGAAAATAGAGAAGACCAAAATCTGCTTCTGCAAGGTACGTATCTCGAGCCGCTCGAATGCTCGCTCTGTGGAAAGTCGCGGTATGACAGCGCCTCGCTTTAATATGTGTCCGCAGAGAGAGTCAGCTTGATCTCGTCGCTGAGCTTCTTTTCACCCTCTACATTTTTCCCAACCATTCCATGACTCTGCGCGCAGCGTTGACCGAGAAGCTGACCACATTCGCTGCTAGTAACCGCTGCATCTCGCGATTAGCTGGAGATCATCATGCTGCACACAGAACTGCCTTACCTGAGCACGCCGAATTGACTCTCCTGGCGATTCTACTGAATGTTTCTAGCATGCGGTCAATCATTCAGACCCTCGTTCACCCATGTGATACGAGTAGCTGAACCACCCGCCGGGTTGCGTCCATTCTTCCTACGAGCGATGTTAAACATCACTCGGACGTGCGCCACATCCGGCAGGCCAAGCTGGTCTTTCATCCACATGAATGCTTGTCCTACACGAGCCGCAATGCTGGCTTGTGATAGCACTCCATTGCCATGTGCGGCGGCTATCTTGGCGACGATGCCGAACTGGGTGTCTGGATCCTTTGATAGCAATTGGAGCAGTCTGTCGTTCTTGATCGAGTCCACCGTGCCGATGATAACCCCGTCTGGCTCGCACAGCTCGAAGTCGGTGTCGGCAGGGATGTGGTGGACCAAGAACTGTCCCGTGGCTTGGTCGATGATACCATAGGCTGGTATTGTGTGACCCTGCCAAACAATGTTCTGCAAGATGCCGTTGTTGCCGGCATCGGTGGTAGGCGGGAAGAGTGACATGTTTGTTGGGTTGGTGGCCATACTGACGGGATGTGTGTATAGTGGGACTGTGATAGTATAAGAGGCTCGAGCGGCTTCCAAGTGGGTGCAAGTTGGTCGAAGGTGTACAGTCTAGGCTGTAAAGGTCGATGGAAGAGCGAACGAAGTCGGCAAATCAAAAGATGTGTTGGTAAGTAGAAGAGAGGTGACAGAGAGGTTGCCAGAGAGGGTATTTGAGGTGCCGGCGCACGTCAGCAGACAAACATGTTTGCAGTGAATAAAGCAGACAATCAGAAGGTTGTGGTGAAGGAGAGGTCTCCATTGCATGTGACTTGCCATGTGCTACTCTCCCTTTGAATACAAATCACGCCTAACTGTCAGAGTGAATATAGAGAGCTCAGGCTTCGATTCTCACACGGTTGTCCGAACTGTAGAGTCAGTCCTTGTCTGATTAGAGTAGAGCAGTCGGACAGCCATCGAGAAGGATCAGAGGAAAAAGCCGTCTCGAAGGCTTAGCCCGCGATATAGAGTGTCGACTGCTGGTACTTGACGAGTTGCCTGCGACCTGAGGCGAGCTGTAAATTAATGCGATAGCTATCCTGAATACATAGATGCCGTTAGTTGTTTTCTCGGAGGCCATGCAGACACCATATGTCGTAGTGAATGGTGAGCTTTGGAGCAGGAGAGAAGGAGGTGGAAAGAAACGAATCCTGATCATGCCCAGGCAAACTACCTAGCTAGTGTAAAAGTCAACTAGAGACCTAGAACCACACCCGTTCTACGTTCTTCCTCGCCAGTCTGAGGCTACTATCTATTGCATCTGCAAACAAGCTCGCAAATAGACAGATACATGCGCAATTGTTTCAATGGGATGAACAGATATAACGAATGACTGAAATAATTCTCCAATCTCAATCCTCAAGTTTCCATATAGCCGGGGCAGAGAGCCTAGTCATGAACCATCGCCCCTCGTTCACTTCTTCTGTGAGGGCTGCGTCGATCATCGGAAGCACTCCAAGCGCACAGAGTCATACTTTGGAAGACACGTCTGCGACATGTCCGCTGCGTTCAAGCTACATTGAAGATTGATCAGCAACCAAATAGATCATGGATATGGAAAAATTGATATGCAACTTACACCATGGAATCACCAGTGCAGCGGCGACTGTCGTATGCGACTAACCTGCAGCCATTTGACTCAAGGGAACTGGAAGCCTTGTAGCGGAAAGAGTCCGACTTAGAGAGGGCGTCCAAGTCAATGCATTCACCTGCGCGAGCGCGGGTAACGCGGAGGGTGCCGGTGGAGCGCCTGCAGTTGTAGTCGTCATAGAGCTGGAAGTCGTAGGAAGGTGGAGTTGGCTCGGCAGCCTTGGTGGTGGTAGTAGCCTTCGCTGTCGTTGTTACGGGCGTGGTAGTTCGTACTGTTGTGGTGGTGGTCTTGGGGTTACCTGGTACCTTAGGAGAAGGACGGAATCCCGAGTCAACGTGTGGGTTTGGCTGAGCTCTGGTCTTGTCATTTTTGAAGAAACAGACCCCACGGCCGTTCCCACCGTTGAAGGAGAAGCCGAGGCAGCCAGGCAGCTTATCACATTGAGCTGCGCAGCCGGCGAAGTCTGGGCTGGGAGAGTTGGAGAGGTCACCGCCTGGGTAGTCGGTTGCACACTCGACAGTGTATGCGCCAAAGGTAGAGGGAAGAGCCCGGCAGGCACCAGTTGGAATGGCAGTTGAGGTGGTGCTAGTGGTAGTTGTGGTGGGCTTCGGGGTTGGTGGGTTGACCTTCTGGGCGACATCGGCCGGAGAGTCAACTAGTGGGCCCTTCTGCGACGACTTCAAGTAGCAAACACCATTGAGGAAGGAGAAGCCGACGCATTCTGCATCATACGCACTGCTGCAGAGTTCGAAACAGTCGACAAAGCTGGGGACAGACTCAGCGACAAAGTCTCCGCCAGGAATGTCCTTGCCGCAGTTGACAGTGTACTTGACACCATCTGCATCCGTGTACGAGCCACTCGATCCGCCGATCGTGTCCTTGCAACTTCCCGGTCCAGTTTCTTGTGGAGGGACAACCTTGGAGGTGGTGGAAGTGTTTGGATGTTCAGGTGCCTTGGTAGTCGTCATTGGAGGATGCATAGGTGTGGTCGAGGCCGGTGGGTGAGGCTGTGGCTGTGGAGGTGGTAGGCAGTTACAGTATCTGCAAGAAGTCCGAGCCTCAAGGGTACGCTTCCATGGGCTGGTTCCACAGCACTTGCGGTATCTGTGTGCACTGCAGGAATTACGTCCCTCGAGTGGGGACTCCTGGACAGCGGCACTGACAACGGCCGTGACACCGAGCAAGATCAACGAGAATTTCATGGCGAGTGGATGGTGTCGGTGTTTCCTTGAGTATAGTCTGGATGAAGCGAATGTTCGAACAACAACGCTGTTGACACTTGTCTATTATATATGTAGCAGTCCTTCCAAATCCAAGTCAACACCATTCGGTCCGTCTCACTGTACCACTAAGATCTGACTCGTAGACTGTTGGCTAACAAAGCCTGAAAGCGCAAAATACGAACTCCACTAGAAGTATGTCTCAAGTCTCCAAAGAGAGTGCCGCCATATGAAAGTCAAAACACGAACTTCATTAGAACTATCTCAAAGCCTTGAAAGAGGTGCCACCATGTGAAGTCAAGAGACGCCTTCTTGGCCAAACGGGTTACGTTCAGTATTGTATGGTCGCTGGTTGTGCTGCTCTCGTCGGACCTGGACCGATGCCGCATTCAGCACATGCTGCGATCAAAATTGGAGCTTCATTCCTTCTCTTGAGCGATCAATTGTTAGCGTTGATCTAACAAAGGCAGCAAGACCGAAAGGAGTTCCTAATTCGTAGTACTTGCAGCATGTCATAGACTCTTTTTGGCATACTCTCAGATCAAGAAGAGCCTAGTGCACATCGATGCGGCCCATTTTCGGTACTATTTGAGCGATCTATGATTTGGTAGATGTCAGCAAGCTTCGTGTGCCGTGTCTTGGAAGATTTACTGCCGGGATCAAAGCAAGCCGTCAATCTTGGATCTTGGTTTTCTGCACGGAAGTCAACCTAATCTTGCTCAGTCGACTGCCGTCAAGCGGCATTGGCATTATCATAGCGGCTTGCTAAGGTACCGTCTGGACTTTGTATAGCTCATCCAGGGGTAGTGTGCCATGTGGCTTTCCGCCAAGACCACGAGGTTGCCGCCGGCGTGGTATGAGGTCTCGGCCGGACCAAGATTCAAAGCAGGACGCTACAGAAACTGCCGCGATCGACCATTGTGCTAACGATATGCCGTATGATCGCGGGTTGCATTGCGCCGGATCGAGATAATGCTCGGCCAAGGAAGGGCGGCGTCAGAATGTATGCCATCGTGAATGCTAATCATGCACATGGTGGCTGTACAGAGAGTCATGTCCTTCAGATGGGCTCGTATCCAGCGACCTGCCCTAAGTCTGCATCCTTGGCACCTCCGCGGCTTGATACGTGCTACAGGCTTACAGCAACCTGCACTAAGTCCGTATCCTTGGCACCTCCGCGGCTCGATACGTGCTGTTAATTCTCCTGCAGAACGTGGGCTAACTAGCACACCTTTGGTCTGCAACGATAGTTTATAGCTTAGCTTGCGATCAGGATCGATCAGAGCGAGGACATGACGTGTTTGCATTGTGTAGTAGTCTAACAAACAGCGCGTGGAGAAGCGCGTATCAGGGGTGGACGCGCCAAGGATGCAGACTTAGGGCTCGGCGCCGTAGGAGACTCGAGCGGGTATCAAGTCGGTGTCAATTGGTCGAATGTAGACAGTGGTATGGTGGGAAGAGGGAAGGAAGAATGAGCAGAGCCGGCAAGTCAGAAGGTGGGTTTGAAAGTTGAAGAGAGCTAACAGGGGGCATTTGAGATGCGGGTGCAGGTCAAGACTGCCTCCTTCTCAGGCCCTTCGAGAAAGCTGCTTCCGCTTTCGGATTAGCTATAGTCGTTCCCACTGCAACTTCCAATTAGATGTTTGCTCTCTTGGCAGGGCGTCGTACCTCCGGAACACCAAAGAGCGAAATTGCCAAACACACTACCTAGCCACGCAACAAACGCGACGCATGCCGGTCTGAGAAGGAGACAGGGTCAAGAGAGGAAGACATTTGTGGTGAATACAGCAGACAATCCGATGTTTCCGATGGAGAAGTCTTTGTTGGATGTGGCTTACTATGTGCTGCTCTGGCATGCGTGATCGGCGCCAGAGGGGATGACCTGAATACAGACCGGTAAGCCAGAGCACTGCTACGAAAAGGCTCTGGCAGCAAGGCTTCACAGGCGCACAAATAGCGGACAATCGTTGCCTCTGCCATGCAAACAGTTGTCGGAAGCCCTTCAACCCGCAGACATCTGCCTGTGAGCTCTGCTTTGCGAAAGAAGTGTTCTAAGCAGATTATGCTCATTCTAGATCCCTCCATTTCACGCCCTCAGGGCGCTGCAGACGGCCTCGCCCCTTGATGCCACGGACGCATACAGCATTACAGGAAGACTACGGCATTTCATTGAGATCAGTTGAGAGAACATGGCGCAGAAAACACTGAGACGGTAACGTGAGACACAAGGAAGCGGAAAGCAATTAAGGTCGTTTTCGAAGAACGATAACCTCCAAGCGCAAAGGGGCTATATCCACCGAACGCCTCGCTAATGCCATATCAAAACAGAAACGACAAAGTGCACACTGCCCTCGAACCAGTGGTATCCTGTTCCTCAACTGCTTCCGCCAATCATCGATGGCCTTTGACGAATGGTCTTGTATGTTTGGTGCCACTGGCGGTGTGGAGAGGGGAGAGTGTGTACGGAGCGATTCTACGAAACGCTGCTAGACCCAAAAGTCAGTCAAGCGTTTCGAAACGATTTATGCCTCCACTTACCATCAAGCGGCCCACAGAAGCCCCTTCATGGACCATGGAGACCAGAGTTGTGTCTGAGGCCAGCGGCGATGCACTGTGATCAGGTTAGCATGTGTTGCCATGTAGGCAGAGGGGTATGTACTGACGCTCATATGGACCAGAGGTTAGCCTAAGAAGAGACTCGAGGCTCAATTCACTGCTCGGAGCCGGCGTCCTCCTCGTCGGTGGCGACACTGTCAAAGATCCCCAGCAGTAACTCTGCGGCATTGGCATCGTCATTCTCTTCTGCCCTCTCCGCAGCGTGGTCGCGCGACTCAGAGCGCCCGTTGGCGCGAGCAGCAGGGTTGAAGACCTGCACTCGAAACTTTTGCACTCCCTCAGGCGAATCGCCGTAACCATACTCCTCAGAGGCCCATTTGAAGGCCTTTGTAACCCGAGCATCCAGACCCTTGGTGTTGAGGATTCTCCAACCCTCGTCGGCTGCAGGATGATGTACTGCGATGATGAGCTCCAGAACCTCCTTGGTCTCATATTTCGCCAGGAGCTGCATTAGCCTGGCCTTGACAATGTCCTTCACATCGTCGCAGAGAATATCCGCATCTTGAACGCCTGTCTCAAAAGTCGCATTTACTGGGACCTTGTGCTGCTGCGGGAAAGGCTGACCCACAGGCGCGTTGCCGGTGGTCGCTGGTGTGGAAGACATTGGCTAGGGTCTGGGTGCCCGGTCTTCTCGTCGAGGTTTGTTGTTATAGGCAGTGATAACTCGGTCTATACGCAGGTGCAATTTTGTTTAGTGATGCCGCACCGGGCGTCGTTGTCGCCAGTGGTGAAGGTGAGAGGTGAAAGAGTGATGAGCGAAGAGCGAAGAGATGGTCGAAGCTGTTGTGTGTTTGAGCAAGTGCTTGTTGGTTGAAGTTTGTGTATGGGGCAAAGTGTTGTGAATTTCGAAGGCCTTTTCAGCGCGAGACGCAGGCGCGTGAACACTGCGGCGCTACGAAATTGGAAATGTGGGTCCTAGAGGTGAGTGAATGAGTACGCACGGGGATTGTGGTGGTGCATGAGAACGCTTCTAGCGTGACCCTGCACAGTCAGGGGCCGTGATAGAGACATCGTCGAGCTTACGGCCTAACAGAGCCAGTGGCAAAGTACAGGATCGCCACTATTGTTGCATGTGGAGCACTCCTAATTCAGGAGCCAGGAGTATGGCCATGCGACGCTCCGTCAGAAGCTGCCGCGGGTTCTCCTACCGCAACGGCAGCTCAATCGGCATTGTTCTCACCATATGCTCAAGCATCTGAATGCTTGTCTGAGTCGTTCACCGTCCAAAGCATCAACGGCCCGTTTCACAATCACCTGCCTGGCTGGTGAGTGTTGCAACTCAGGCCTGTTGGCTGGAATCGAACGTCATGGAGAAGAGGCTGATCTTCGAGCGTAGCGCTTCGCGCCTGTAAAGGACACAAAAACTATCGTTGATCAGGAGAATGCCGGGAACTCTCCTGCAGTCTCAGCTTTCCTCAAATTTCACCACCCGACTGCTGGACTCGAACAAAGCCTGCGCCGCCTCCATCGTTCGATCTGTCCCCTTGATGGCCTTCCAGTCATTACATGGCCTAAGATCATTGGCCTCCTGAATTGCCATCAGGACATCTTGCAGCGCATGCTCCGACATCCCTCGTTTTTTCGACACATTGACGAGCGACCTCGTGAAACGAAATCCCATACTTGATCTCTGAGTAACGGTGCCAGAATGATGCGATATGTGGAGATCGTTGAGGACTTGGACAATGTCATCAAGGCTCATTGTGGTCGACAGCTGGAGGAGTCCATCGTCGGCAATATCTCTGTGGTCGCCGCGGAGTATCTCCTCGTCCGTCTTCCCTGTCTCGGAGAAGCTCATGTCGACCTGAGCGGTGGGGTTCTCCTGTTGAGGCGACGCTGAAGCAGGGGATGAATCTCTCAGTGAAGCCATCTTGATCGGTTTGCGCGCAATGAAAGCGATGGGCCACGCAGTGGGAAATGGTGAAATGGATGGTGGACAGCCAGCGATGTAGCAACTGATGTCAACCAGCTCTCTCGATACGCAAGCGAAGGTTGGCGGCAGATTCTTGAGCGCTAACACTGTGATTGTTGTCTGGCCATTGCTATGCTCTCTGTGTTGATTCTAGGGTCACAGATCTGGCGGACTATAGTTTCGTACACAGGCTGTCTAAGGTGCATGGCTGTTCAATGGGTGCCAGAAGCAAACGAGTTTAACTCGCGTTAACCTCCTTCTGGCGGTTTCGGCGACACCAAAGTGATCAGGCAAACTATAGCCATTGTGAGACTACCCGGCTGGAAGCAAACGCTCGAGGAACAGCAGCCAAGACGCAAATCACGGGACGTGCAGAGGGTGAACAACAGCATTGTTCACTCTTGATGAGTCCCGTGATCTGCTTCGATAATCACCGCCGTATGGACAGTCACTCGTTGATACCACGGCGTCACTGGCGCAAGACATAGCGGCACACTCCATACATGAGGCACTCCTTTACATCCTCATCCCCCACAACAATACAGCACAGAAACAGCCGACGCCATGGCGACCCGCATCTCGACACGAACCGAGTCACAGACGCAGTCCGTGTTCTTCAAGCTCAGCGCTGAATTGCGCAATGAAGTGTACTACTACGCATTCAGCATGCAGGACCCCGATGCCACAGAGATCCATCTCTGCCCGAAAGAGGTTCGAGTCGCCACGAAGGACAGCTTCGCAACCAAACATGAGGGAATCAACCTCGCGCTGCTCGCAACATGCCGTCGGATCTACCATGAGGCCGTCGGAGTCTGCTATGGTATCAACCCGATCGGCATCGATCGTAACATGACATTCCAGCTCGGACATCAGTTCAGTGGCGCACGACTTGGAAACATTCGGACATTGCGTGTGCACGTTGCAACCCCAGATGCTGTGCTGTCTGTGTGCGCTACGTTGTCGATGAGGATGTCAGCTGTCAAAACGTTGGATTTCGTCTTCGACAGTGGCATAGACATTGAGGTCAATCGGCAACTGTGTCGTCCATATGTGGTCCACTTGATTCTTCGGCCGGCCGTTGCCTTGGCCTCCAAGTACATCAACAGACTCAAAACAGTCTCAAAGATCAAACTGACGGTCGGCTCTATGATGAACTTGTCCCGTGGACCGCACCTAGCAGATCCCCTTGCGGTACATTGCATGCAGCGAGATTCGATCGCAATGTCAGACCTCCCTGCTCTGGAAGAAGATCTCAATGCTTTGCTCCCAAAGAACAAAGCTAAGGCTGAGGCAGCTAAGGCAGAGGAGAGCGAAGTCATTGAGTCTGAGGACAAAGACTGAAAGGGAGGCATACTACACGCGAGGAAGCACAATGGGTTTATCACAGCTTTCTTGTGGCGTTGGACAAGATCTCCAAAAGCTTCGATCATTCGACGATGAAATGGATGGCAGCAACGATTAGGGCAAAGGCCGGAAGTGATGCGACTTCAGCGGCATCGTGCGAAGAATGTAGCAAAGCCCTCTTGACGCATCAGTGTCGCATGCGCTTGGCAGCAAACCTCCGAGCGGCTCCATTGCTCATGCGACGGTATCATATGCTTCGTTGGATTTGACAGCTGGAGCCATAAGCAGTCGCCACAAAGGTGTTACAGTGGATAATCATACGTAGCACAATCAAAACCAATGTCAAACGAAACATCATATTCTGTAATACGGGCTCTCGTGATCCATCACTCAAGCGCTGTTTCTTACTACAAGACCGAACTTACAGCAGCCGTCCCATACTTCTAAATCGCATTACCTCTCACATATCCCAAAATCTTCGTAATCTCACAAGTCTGCTCATTGAAAGAATGAATCTCTCGCACGTCAACTCTCGGCAGCGCGATGCGGTTGGTCTGTTGAATCAAACGAATTAGTATCCCGTACCGACGCCGAATACAGAAAACTCACTTGCACAAAATCCACCGTCACAGTCCCATTCTGATTAACAGTAAACGTCGCCCCATCATCCGGTCCCCCAGGCACATCCGCATCCAAAATCGTTCCCAAAGCCACAAGTTCTGCTCGTACGGTGTCTGCCGTGATACCAACGTTGACCGGAAGAGGGACGGCGAAGAACGTTTGGAGTTCGGTGGGGAGGACGATGAAGGTGCGGCTTGCGAGGGGTGCGAGAGGGATTTTCGCGGCGTCGGCGAAGGAGTGGGAGATGATGGTGCGGAGTTCTTGTTTGATGCCTTCGATTTTGCGGGCGGAGGTGCAGGGTGCAGCTGCTGCTGCTTCTGGGGCAGCAAGGGGTGATGCGAGGATTGCTGGGGCGAATAGGGTGGGAAGGAGGAGGGAGATTGTGGGTGTTGAGAAGAGCATGTTTGGATTTGGTCGATGGGATGATGTATGAACCCTAGGATGCTCGTTTGGAAGACTGTAAGCTTCTGCGACGGAGAAGATAGCAAGATGTTCGATGAGCGAGAGGGGTCGCCTTCAGAAGAACAAACCTGACCTGCTAATATAAGATGTAGTCCTATCCGTCTCGCGAATTAGTCGGGAATGACCCCCCTCGCAGTGCGATCGTCCCACCACACTGGTGCAGCCGCAAGCCGCCCATAGCCACAACCATCATAAGTATCCAGCCAGTCCCGAGCTGTGTAACTCGAAGTATACGGGCTGGTGTCCGTCGCCGGTAAACCGGATGGTTTCACGACTAGACACAATTACAGAAGTGATCAACGACAGCCGCGACAAAACTTGACTGTAGCGGCAAGTATTTGGCGCGAATGCGAACTTGGTTTAGAAAATAAGCTTGTTTGTTCCAAATTCTGGGGTAGCCGAGGGATGATCTTTAGGAATTGACGCGACGCCGCGTGAGAAAGGGTTCGATGGAAGGGCCAGCCTCGTGCGTCAATGGAAGTACAAAAGGACTTTGGAAAGCCACATTTGAGTTGGCAGAGATGGTCCCTCATGTCTGTCGTTCACGGATCTTGCGTCCAGACTCACCTGAATATCGGCAATGGCGGAGGGAGCACACTCCGAACAAATCTGCAGCAGTTCGACCAGATGCATCCCTCGAACGTCCGGATGTTTCTGAAGGACTGAGGCCCAGCGAGGAAGACGATGGAAGGGGCCATACCAGATCGAAGCTCAAAATAGTCACCATCTGCGATGTGCAGGCGAACAAGCGGGAAGGACAGGATCGAATGTCGCACGCCCCAGCACAATTTGCTGTATGTTCCGTTGGGAAAACTAGCTACCGATCAATTTTCAAGAAGCAGCGCATTGTCAAACCGTGTTCATTGCCCCATCGAGAAACCATTCATCGAAATTCGCAACGATTACAAAGCCGAGTTGAACCAGCAACAAAGAACGCCTTGACGCCATCTGCCATTTCATTTTTTTCCTGCTTGAGGTGAGTCTTTGAGGCGTCGCTCCTACATCCAGTAGCCTTCTGGAGCGCGAGCGAGAGGTGGAGAGGTTGGTGGCGTTTCGATCGATCCTTCAGTCGAGCTTTCTGTAACTGGAGGGAGAGGCTCATCGTCTGAAGCGATAGTTTCGGACGTAGTAGAGGGTCCCTCATCAGTAGTAGAAGTGTCGGTGGATGAGGTTGTTGGTTCTGGTGCGAATGTCACGCCTGGAGAGGTCGCATCATTGGTGCTCGTTGGGGTCGAAGTTGACTCCTGATCAGTACCGGTGACTGACTCTGTAGTCGTAGAGTCGATTGAAATAGGCGTAGAAGTATCATCAGCTGAAGTCGTGGCCTCTGCTGGCGAGGAAAGAGAGCTCGG
>JAASLG010000085.1:0-41028 GCA_013365235.1 Cercospora sesami
CTCACCCGCGCTGTTCGCTGAGAAGGACAGGCGAAGGGTATCGATCGACTCAACCCAACGATAGACAGCTTGTTGCAGTCTCACGGTATCAATCCGCCCACGGAATGAGAACTCGTATTTGCAAAGAAGACCTGTGCTGGAACCGTTGACTAGAGGTAGATATCTGCGCTGGAAGTCTGTCAGCGGGAAAAGCTGTGCAGGCCCCAGCAAACACTGTACCACAGGTGTGGAGGGCACGTTTGATGGTCGTCTGTCGCAACACAGCTCAGAAAGCTTTCGTCCCATCATCAGGTCTGCTGTTGACAAACGGAATCCCAGATGCCTGGCGTGCTTGGTGAAACGTATGGCAGACAGCGAGTCCCCGCCGAGTGAGATCCAGTCGCTTTCGGCAGTGAATGGTTTGTCGCTCAAGTCCAAGACCCCGCTACATAGTGAGCGCAACATAATCATTTCGGGATGTTCAGCCTCGGTCACGTGTGCCACTTTCGTAGTCTGAATGTGTCCCTCTCTAAAATTATTCAATTGCTGCCTGAGCGCTCGCCTATGAAGCTTCCCACTCGCCGTCTTTGGCATCTCTCCAACGAAAATCACTTCGGATGGAATCATGTATGCTGGCACCACGTCTTTCAGCTTTTGATGCATGATTTCACGGAAAGTCGAAGGGGCCATCGGGGCTTGTGTGAAGGTTGCTCGGAGCTTCACAATTGCAGTGAGCTTCTGGGTGCTCTCGGGTCCCAGCTTGTCAACGACCACTTGTTCGACTTCGTCAGGACAGACATCCTTGATGTAATGCTCAATGTCCGTGCTTTCGACACGCTGGCCGTTCACTTTGAGCTGAAAATCCTTTCGACCGTAGAGGACAATGTCGCCATTTTCTTGATACTGGACCAAGTCACCAGTTTTGTACCATCTACGGCCATCGGTGCCTGCATTGAAGCTGTGTGCCCATGAGGGTGCAGGAATAAAGACTGCGGAGGTCAAGGCGGGCTCTTTATAGTACCCTGTCGCCAAAGAGTGGCCTTCCAATAGTAGTTCCCCTACGGCACCGACTGGCATCAACCGATTATGGTCCAAGGGGTCTACAACCCAGAAATTGAGGTGGCTGTGATGACCAATTATCCTGTGGCTGCGACTTGACTGTGTCAAAGTTATGTCGCAGCATTGGCCACCAGCTTCACTCTGGCCGTAACCGTGACGCAGGATCGCACTTTCTGACGCGAGCCATGTAGCCGCCGTTGCTCGCTGTATGGGCTCTCCCAAGAGCATTATTTCTTTGATACTGCTGACTTCATTCGGATCGAGCACACTTGCTACTGAAGAAGTCAAGCAGGCCAAGCTCGGCTGCAAGCGCTGTATAGCCCCGGACAAATCATCGATCCTTTCTTCTGGACCAGCGACACACAGTATACCCCCAGCCATGAAAGTTCCAAGTGTTTCAGCTATCGACGGAAGGAAGTTGTAGGATGCATATTGTAGTGTCCTGGTGCCCTCGTCAATGTCAAACTGGTTATTCTCTTTACACGATGTGACGAATGCCGCGTGGGAGATTTCCACAGCTTTGGGTATGCCGGAGCTACCAGATGTGAAAATGTAGAAAGCGACGCTCGAAGGAGATACGCAGGGAAACTCCGTGATGCCATGTGCGCTGGGTACTCGCTGCTCCTCATCACCACATGCTGCCGCAAAGTGTCCTTGCGACATCTCCACGAATACCGATGGTACCAAATCATGAATGAGATGAATGTGGGGTCTGGTTGCAATGATGCGATTGATCGAAAGCTTCTTCACCATCTGCTCCAATCGTTTACGGGGTAATGCTGGATCCAACAATACGAATGCAGCTCCTGATTTGAGAACGCCCAGCATGCAGATCGGAACAGACTTTGACTTGTGCATAAGGATTCCGACGCTATCCTGAAGTTGTACTCCATCGTTGAGTAGGAGCGTAGCAAGAGAGCTGGACTCCAGCTCAATAGACTTTCGACTCAGACGACCGTCCCAAGACTCTACCGCGGGTCTTTCGCTGTCCCAGACAAAGACACGACTTATGCGATCGTGTATGCACTCCGAAACGAGATTTTGGGGCTCGCCATTCCAATGCTCAATAAAGTTTCTGTCGCGATTGGAAATTTTGCTCGCGATTTGCAGCACTTCGGGCGTGATAGCCGTCTGTAGCGCCTTGATTGAATCCACCAGGACCTCCAGATAGGATTCCACGTGAGATGCGTCCAGAGATGACTGGTCGAATCTAGCTGCAAGCTGGACACCGTGACCTTCCGAGGTCTCTCGAAAGGACAGCTGCAGTGCGGTATCTTGTGGTAGTGACTGTTGCTCAGCGAGGGCGGCATGACGTCCACAGAGTTGAATGAGTATGCTTCTACTGCTTGGAAGCCTTTCCAGCGCAAGCCTGCCAACTTGAACGAGGGTACGATTGATCAAATTTGTGCCAGAAAGGTCGTACTCGTGCAATGTAATATCTTCCAGCCCAGCTTCAGAGCAGCTCGCCGCCACGAAGCTCACGGCTTTGTCACCCGTGTAGGCCCAGATCAGCACTGCGAAAGCATGATGTACAAGAGTCTTGATATTGGATACCCGGAGTTGTGATAACTCTACGTCTCGCTTGACCACTTTCCATGATGGCGTAACATTCATATTTGGTTGTGGTGGAAATGCCGTTATCGACCCCATTTTGTAGAATGCTCTCCTGTTGCATCAACCGCAGTGTGCTTCGAATATACAAAATGGCCGGTATATGATCACATCAAAGAACCATCGTGGAATCTGGCGGGTGCAAAGCCGACTTATAAGACAGAATTCCACATGCAGCACAGCATCGAAAGCTGGTTCTCCAGCACGGCATGCAGCTAGAGTCCCAACGGCCATGCTCTGATCTCGCGTGTAGGTCTCTACTGCGCCCCAACGAGTTAGGTCAAATCAAACAGATGGCATCCAGTGATTGGAGGAGCAGCGGTGATCAACATGTCCGGTGAAGTGCGCAATGGCTGAACTTTGGCCAGATTAGGCAAATTCAGTGAAGCCGCGTACCAGCGATGATCGTACGAGCCGGACCGGGCTGCGATATTCCGTTTGCTCAACTCAACTCACCACTAGCCACTGCGGTCACAGGTGGCAGAAGAATTCCAGTAAATCGAGGTTCGTTTCTGAGATCGGTATAGCGTAGTCACCAAGGTTGGATCCACGGAAACACTAATTATTCATCGGAGGCTTGATCTGAATGTGGGTCGTGCACCGTGCAGGTAGTTCATGTAACGCTTTACCTTGATTCCGGACGGTAAAAGTGGACCAATGCATTAGACCTCTTGTACCGCTGGAAAGCATAGTGGTGAGACGTGGTTCAGCGTAATTCGCGTGGATATCAGAAGCAGGACTTGGCTGACTTAGGTACTATCAATCCGGGAACCGTATTTCGAGCTTGCGGGAGGGAGCATCGAGAGTGTATCGGCAATTCAAATAAAGCGTAGAATGTCACAATCCGCAGAAACGGCTCTGAGTATGTTACAATCGGAATATCAAGAAGTTTCTTAGAATTGCGTGCGCATCGGAGTAGGATTTGGGATGAGCGAAGTTGACCGCCTCATGGCCGTACTCGTAGCCTTGGCTGCATCGCCGTGTAAACCTGAACTGCAGCTGATAGTGAGAAGGAAGCGCCTTCAGTATACATTGAGCTCTTCCATATGCCCGACAGGACGCGGGACTCACACAGCGCGGCCTGTTGTCCAAACCACGCTTCTCGATCCTGTCACGAGCAGCCAGTCTCTCCAAGGGCATTTTGTGTTACGCCGAAGCTGTAGCAGATATGCGTCTTTGGAAGCGTTCACTCAACCCGTTTTGTGTTCTATCTTTCTTCCGCGCAAATTGACATCCTGGAGTGCCGGATCAGATGCAACAGATCGGGTTCATGCCATGATGACCGCAATCACCTCTGCGAAGCTGTTTGAAGCGCTCTGATCTTTCTCCAGCAGGCCAAGTCAGAGGCAAAATTCACCGCACTGTGAATGGATGGATCTGGTGTTGTCACTTCAGCGCGAAGACTAAAGCTTCCTTCGCATCATTGCTAGCGACTTCGTCTTGGGCGGTCGTGCGTGTGCTGCAAACGTATTAGTGAGCAGAAGTGAAGCTGATTCCAATCGAGACAGCCAAGATCGTTCATGTATACTCAAAGTGAAGTTCAAGCAGAACGGGTAACTCGGCGAAGCTATCACAGCTTGTATACGATTACCGAACATCATCATACCTTCGGGATCTCCCAGCGCTGAATGATGCATACCCGGGACGGCAGACCCACGCTGGCTGCATTAGCGCCGCCGATATAGGTTTGTGTACTGTGTTAACACCGCTCAAACGCCGTGCGATATCGACTGCAGCAATGAGAAAAGAGGCAAGTGTCAGTCAAATCGGACGCCGCTGACCAAATTACTTTCTCTCTGTTGTGATACGTTTGAGAGTGGCTATTTGAGTTTTCTGCAAGCATGCCGACGATGCTTGGCTCGACTGGAATGAAGCAAGATCCGATTGCCGCTGCGAGAGAGGCAGCAGAAGAGACACCGACAGAGGCAGTGCGGGATGTTGACAGTGAGGACAGTGTGTCTGGTCGAAGTCGAGATGAGCAGGAGCTTGAATTGGCGCGGACAGCTACAGGGCCACCATACAGCATCTTCACACCTCGAGCCAAGATCTTCATCGTGATGGCGGTCTCCATCTCGTCCTTGATATCGCCTTTCGGAGGAACGACATTTCTTCCAGCGCTGGAACCCTTGGCTCGTGATCTGCGTGTCACTCCGACGCTGATCAATCTGTCACTGACCACCTACATGGTGAGGCCAAGCAGCGTGGTCGTGCGCGTTCGTTGAGATGGGCTAACGACTAATAGATCGCACAAGGCATCGCTCCAGCATTGATAGCGGGCATGTCAGATAGCAATGGCCGAAGGTTGTCGTACATCATCTGCTTCATCATTTTTATGATTGCGAACATCGGCTTGGCGCTGCAAACCAGCTATGCTGCCTTGCTGTGTTTGCGAATGGTGCAAGCATTCGGTTGCAGCGCGGCGATCGCCCTGAGCACTGCTGTAGTGGCTGATATCTCGACCAGCGCCGAGCGTGGCAGATATATGGCGTATGCTACTGCCGGGCTCCTGTTGGGCCCTGCGTTTGGTATGTTCATCGGCCCGGACGCTGTCAATATCGGAAGCCTTGCTAACTCGTAGTCCTGTGTGGCAGGTCCCACTATCGGAGGTGTTTTTGCGGAGTACCTTGGATGGCGCTGGACATTTTGGTTCCTCGTGATCTTCACAGGAGCACTTCTGGTGGTTTTCATTCCGTTCTTCCCTGAGACATGCCACAATGTCGTCGGCAATGGCTCAGTGCCAGCTCAAGGCATCAACAAATCGCTGGTGGGCACTTGGCAGCGGAAGAAGTATACCCAGAGCTTTCCTGAAGTCGACGATCATTCGACGGGTTCTATTTCCGCACTGAGGCCCAAGCTCAGCTTTCCGAATCCTCTGCTCATGCTGAAAGTGCTATTCGACAAAGAAAGCAGTATCATTCTGTTGTACAATGGGTTCTTCTTCACCGGTATGATGATGGTGGTGGGATCTGTTCCAACGCTATTCACAGAGGTCTACGGCTTGAGTACTCTTGACGTTGGCCTTTGCTATATCGCGCAAGGCGCTGGCTCAATGGCTTCAACTTTGACGATGGGCCAGGTCGTCGACTGGAACTTTCGACGTCATGCTCGGAGGCTGAAAATGACCATTTCCAAGGGCAAACAGCAAGATCTGGCAGATTTCCCCATCGAACGAGTGCGACTGCAGATTGTCGTGCCAACCCATATCGTGGGAACGCTTGGTATCATTCTCTTTGGTTGGACTCTGCACTTTGAGACTCACCTGGCTGGCCCAGAAGTCGCACTCTTCTTGATCGGATTCGGCGTGAGCACGGCTTTCAGCATCACCAATACCCTGCTGATTGACCTGCATCGGGACAAGCCGGCCACGGCCACTGCTGCAGTGAACTTCGTGCGGTGTTTGATGTCTGCCGCAGGTGCCGCAGCAATCATTCCAATGTGCAATGCAATGGGCAGAGGCTGGGCTTTCACATTCCTAGCACTGATCTATGTTGTGCTTCTGGGTGCAGTATTCTGGATCATGTCCAAAGGGCTGAGCTGGAGAAAGCAGGCTGCGGAGCAAGAGCGGAAATCCAATGAGCGAGCGCGTAATACAGAGGATGCTGATGAAAAGTCGGTAGACGAGAGCAAGCATCCGATAGAGCAGCAAGCCGCACAAGTCAAGTCATCTTGACCGGTGCGGCTGCGATCCTAGGAAATTGAGAATTGGAGGCTCCCAAGTCCAGTGGCACAATCCCGGAGCCTTCCAACATCCCCGCATTCCACGTACGGTTGGAGCATCCGTGCATGACTGTAAGGCGCCCGTGTGGTCAGTTGACGAAAGTCTATGACTGGTCTTTATCCCCTCCTGTTTTGAGCGCATCGGTCCTCAGCTGATTTCTCTTTCCCAGTATCCTCAAAGTGGCCTTCTTCTCCTGCTCTGTCATCCCTTCCCAATTGCTGATTCTGGACAAAGTCCCGTCCTTGTTCACAACCAGCGGCCCCAGGTGGTCGAGCTTGACCGTATCGGCACCACTCGACAGATCTAGCTTCGTAGCCTCGTCTTCGGTTTGCGGGGGTGGTAGGCCAAGTGGCTCTTCATTTTTGTGGGGTGTAGAAGCCTCTGCGGCTGAAGTCGGCTTCGCCGAAGGAGCAGATGGCGTTGCCATGGTGGTAGATGAGGTGTTGAAGCTTGCGGACTGGCCAGCAAATGGCGTGAAGGACGGCTTGCTCAGCGTTAGCGCCGTGCGAAAGGTACTGAAGTAGCGCATAAGCGCGCTCTGGGGCTCTTTCAGTTGGAGACCAAGGAGAATGGCGATGATGGCTATGAGCAGAGTTACAATAAGTCTGATCTGGTGGGACATGGAGAACTTTCTGGAAGCTCGTGAGACGTTCACCAGACGTGACCGAACGGCGCCTATACCACACGCCGAGAAGATATCGCTCTACCGGGTTCGGCCTCTTTCTGTTGCGGAAACGTGGCTGGTGGCTTGCAAAATGCCCTAGCGGAGGTCAATTGAGGAAGATGGGCCACAAGCAGTCGCAAGCCAAAGCCAGATCTTGAATTGCCAAGACATCAGGCGAGAACTGGCTTGGCAATGTCCACTTCACTCCAGTCCACTTCACCTCCATGCCAGCCTCATGCTGAGCTTCAGCCCGCCCCATCGCCGCCACAGCTGATCGAGGCTACCGAGATGTCGAGATTGGCATAACCCACCCTACTATACAGACTTTCCCTGGTCGTGCTGCATAGACGTGGACGTGGCTTCGATCTCGTGCAGCGAGCGTGAGCGAGTCAAGACTACACCACGCAGCCACCTATACCCGGAGCGGCACAGGCGCAGCGGGAACGAGCGCAAATGGGCAGTGGACCACCAACTTTGCGAAGCCTCACCGCCACAGAGGATGGGAAACATGGCGTGACCACAGACTAAATGGACCCTACGACACCACGTGCTGTCCACGAGCTGGCTTGAGCTGTTTTGGCTTTCCTTGGCAGGGAGCTTGAGAAGTCTCGCAAGAACTCCTTGTCGACTGCGCTGGACCTTCCATAATATGATGGCCTTATTCTCAAGCACTCTGAAGGACTTTGACCTACTTTCAATTTCTCAGAAAATCAAGACCTGGCTCTGTCTTTCCGCGCGGCCTGGAGGGAAAGTCCCTCCCAGCAAGGTCCTCCGCCATTTCCACCGCCAAGGATTCTCTCTGATTTCACCTGCACGGCGGCAAAGCATCGGAGCATACGCTACGATACGCTAGCTCTTCACACACACCACTGCCAGCGCTTTGCGCGCAGATAGCCACCCGGGCTTACTCTAGACATGTGGCACTGACTGATCCTGGACCAGACCTACATGTCTCCTCCTCTGATTCGCCCTTCAGGCGCCATGGCTGCTACTCATAGCTTTTCATTGCTTGCACACTCCGAGAGCCAGAGCCTAGTGCTACTGCACAGCAAACCCTACCGCTCTCTACCTCGCTACCCATCTGTTTCACTTCTCGATGGCTTTTGTGGCAGAACTCACGCCACTGCTGTAACCAACGATGCCCAGCTTGGCAAGACTCGCAAGGGCGTGCTGAGGACTGTCGTATAACAAGTAGGTCGTCTTTGCAGTCAGTACGGCAGCACTTGAGCCTTCGTTGGTCATCGCCATGTTGCTCAACATCATCTTGCAGGCGCTGCTGCCATTGCTCTTCGTTGCTCAGGTCCTTGCAGGACCGGTCCTGTCGGGGACATGTGCGCCGCTTGCTCCAGTAATTCGGATCATTACCGCCTTCCCATCCTCAACGCCGTTTTGTTCGTCGTGGCTAGGCATCGCGACCAAGACATCAACCTCGACTGTAACATCAGTCCAGAGCACCACAACGACAATCACTTCGACAACCGCTACGAGCACCGTCATAGCTGCTGCCTCCACGTCTACCGCATCAGCAGTCGTTGTTCAGGGGGCTACAAAAACCACAACTATTACGGCTAGCCCTACAACTGTCACGGCGAGCCCAGTCGTGGTTACAGTAGAGGCTACAACCATAACTGTGAGGCTGGAGATGCGCAGCGAGGATTGAATCAATACTGACAGCCTCCAGCTCACAGCGCCGGCAGTGAACGAGACCGGCACAGTGACCATTACTATCACGGATGCACCAGTGACATCGACAGCTGCCACGAAGGTGATCGTTGCCGACACCGTCACCAGTACCATCACTGCTGCAGAGTTCACCGATGACTCGCAGACAACTACGATTTTCGATGAGCCAGTCACCGTGACTGCGGCCACTCAGACTATTACGGCTTCCACGAGTAGTATCACGCTGACCGCAGACGCCGCCACTTTCACGGACGGCACCCTCACCATCACTGCCGATGAGGTCACTGTTACGGAGCCGACACGGATTATCACGGCAGAACCAACCACCGTGACGGTATTTTGTCTCTTCAGGCTAGCAAGACACGAAGCTAACTGCTAGTAGATCACCGCGGAGGCCGCTTTGGTGACGGAAGGAACAACAACGGGAAGCCTATGCCAAACAAGCGCGTTCGTGGATGCCGCTAACGTCTGCTCACAGATAACTGTTGAGCCAACTACCAGCACGTTGGAGACTCTAATGATCACTGCTGAAACGAGCACTCTTACGGTATGGTGGCCCAAGCGACTATTGCTCCATTGAGCTAACAACGTGTAGCTGACCGCCGATGCCGCCTCGCTCGCTGGAGCAACCCTCGTTCATACGGCCGATACAAGCTTTGTGACGGTGACTGGTGACGCCGTCACTTTCACCGCCGCAACATCTGTCGTCTCTGCCGAGGCAATCACTTCTACCCGGACGCAGAGAACAACAGTCACCACTGGCAATATTCAGAAGCGGCAAGTCAGAAGTAGTTCGACTTCCTCCGTAGCCCCATCTCTTCCTCCGGCCCTCCGTGCCTTGGCATCAGTCGCTACGACGGTCGTCTCCTCAGCATGTCGTTGTTTCAATATTCCGACCCCAACGATCACTCAGACTACCACGACCAAACCGGTCACAACGATTACTCGAGTATGAGCTCATGAAGCACTTACGAGATTAATGCATCGTGTTGACCTTCATAGACTTCTAACGTAGCCGCAACCGTGACCACGACACCGGTGGTCGTCGTGACTCCGACAAGCACGAACACGCCCAAGGCGACCAATCATGAAACCCCCTCCGTGGTCATCACGCCTCAGCAGACGGTGGTTCCAACTTGGACAACACATACGACACCTACCGTCATGATCACCCCAACTAGTACATTCACACCGACTGTCTACGAGACCCCTCTCTCTACGAGCATTCCGATGACAACTGTCCACACCACTCCGACTGTGTACGTGACCCCAAAGGTTACGTCGACACCGACAATTCTTGTTACAGCGACCGCGCACGAAACACCGCTCTACACGGAACATGTTACTCCGACTATGACTGTCACGGCCCTGACGACTCGCACACCATCCGCCTTCATCACGCCGCTATATACCACTGTCCCTGAAGCCACAGCCCACACAACACCTACAGTCTTCATCACACCATCAAGCACTTACACTCCGACGGTCTTCGTCACTCCGCTCTCAACAGTGGTTCCAGAGTCGACAGTCTATACCACTCCCACTGTCTACGTCACCGTCACCAGCACGACGACACCTTTGCAGACTATTCTGGTCACTCCGGCGACAACGATTACGCCACTGCGGACGGTGACCCCCACAACGACCATAACAGTTACGCAGACAATTCAAGTCTCACCTGCTCCAGTGGCGAACTGCGCCTCGGATGGGACTGTCTACACAGCCCGCGACGGAGCTCGATTCACACTCACTTGTCAATCTGACATGAGTGGCAACAAGATGCCAGGCATTCCTATCTCTCCGGCGGACAATTTCGAGACCTGCATCGACCGATGTGTCAATGAGGGTACGAAGTGTGGCGCTGCTCGATGGGTGCCGGGCACCAAGATGTGCGAGCTCAAGTCAGGAGTTGCTACAATCCGTAATCCGGGAAGCACTGTGGTCTATATTGCTCAGCGGCAAACGGGCTCTACAGGCGCAGGTTCCTCAGATGTTCTCATCAATGGCGACTTTTCCAACGGACTGAATGGCTGGACAGCATTCCAGCCGAATACTGTATGTGGACAAATTCCCTGGTCCGACGCTAATGGCATGGCGTAAGTTTCACTCCACGCTTGACAATTGGACGATGATATTGACCCTTTTGCAGAACCCTGTATTTGCCCGGTTGCCAGTACACTCTCTATCACTATCTGCGGTCGACTCTGATCCTCGACGTTGGCGCGTCTTGGACCTTCAGCGCCGACGTCTACATCACAGCTCACGCCGCCGTCACGGGGACCAACTGGGAGTGCTACGCGACGTTCGATGGCTTGGGCTTGAGCGATCCTTACGTGCCATTGAGCAGGCCTGCAAATGGACAAACACTGAAGAGGACTGTCGTGACGAGTGGCAAGATGACTGCAGCTGGACGTAGAGAATTCAACATTGGCGGCTACTGCGGCGGCTCACCCCGGCCGCCAGTCACTATTGCTCTCGACAATATAAGAGTCTCGACCATCGCGGCAGAAGTTGGCACCAGCCCGACCGAACTCGAGCCTGTACAGATTCTGAAGAACGGCGACTTTAGTGCATCGAACCTTGACCCATGGGTAGCCTGGCCTTCTCTAGCCACCAATCAGAGCGTGAAGCTTGTGGATGGAGCCGCTGTCGTACAAATGGCCCCACTGACATCTCGATCAACTAGTCAATTGTTCGGAATTGTTCAACGCAATCTTCCAGCATACGACCTCGGCCAAACGGCTCGTGTGACTGGAAAGGCCACGATCCGGTTTCCAGGAGACGCTGTCGCCGGCTGTACTCTGTTCTTCAGTGCTGTCTCGACGGCACTGTGGACTTCGCAGAATGTCAACACTACAACAACGTTCGAAGTCGATGCCCGAACGACCTTGGCAGGCAATGGTGCCGAGTTCATTGCACGCTTCAGCTGCAGCTTACTGCCACCGTATGTCCCTGCCATACCGCAGGTCACATTCGATGATCTCATGTTTACGATAAACGGTTGAGGGTGTGAACCCTGGCGGCCTGCGATGTACTTGACGCTTGATGATAACGATTCATCTGTAATAGAATGCTCCGACGCTTCAATTGAAGCCTTGTCCCATTCGGCAGTAGTTAAAGTGGTCAATCTGGTCATTCATAGTGCTATTGACTAGATAACACGATGCAAATTATTCAAGAGATCTTCTACTCGCTCACGGTTGACTTGATATTCTTCTTGTTTGCATGTAGCCATGCTATAGCTCTTTTAGCGCCAGACGTGTCAGTTCGAACGTGTGCTGGACGTGGAGTGCAGGAATGCCTGGCTATGTAAGATCTTGCCTAACCATCTATCAACCTGTGTGGAACTGCCTTCCAATCGAGAAAAGCCGCAGAGCACACGTCATCCACATTCAATACATCGACTCCTTCGTCCACCAAAGTTTGCCAAACATAGTTTCGCAGAGAAGTAGGCCAGGATGGCGTGTCCCAGTACCTTGCTTTCAGCCCGGCTCTTTTTGCAGCTGCTATCTGATCACGAATCAATTGAAGCTGAGCGGATGACAAGCTTCCCCGTATGATCGACCCTATGTTGGAGTGGAAGGATGTGCTGGCGTAGTAGCCTCCATGGCTACTGCACGAGCCGATTTCTGAATCGGTCATGTTGTCCGAAACGATCTTGAGGTTGTTCAGCTTGTCCAAAGGTAAATCTGTAAAGATTGTGCGGTTGTGAGAACTATCTTGCGAGAAGAGGCTGGGTGGTATATCTCCTGTCGCGACCACAGTCACGGCACCTTCGATGAACTGGCCATCTTGGCAATGGCTGAGGAAGCCGTGCTCGCGGAGAGATTTGATTTCGTCGATAACCTGCTGAAGCAGAGCCGATGGATCGATTTTGAAATCGAGCAAGAGTGTGAGTGTCTGATTTGGAGCCATAGGGAAGATTCCGGATGTTGTCCTCTCGTCTGCTGGATTTCTGGTTATGTGTCAGCACTTCAGGCCATTGGAAACATGTCATGATGGACAATAAGCTCACTGTCGATCGAGCAAGTTGAGAAGCGGTTCAATGTACATGTCTCGGAGTGTACGATTCTGTGATAACTCTTTGTGGGAGTGTCCGACTTGCAGCGCCTCGTTTGACTCATCTAGCCATATGTCTGCCTCAACACTTGTGCAGCCTGCATGAATGGCGTCGAACAGCGGCTTGTCTCGCCAGTAGTCGTTGTGTGAGTGGCACGGGATCGGTATCGTCTTTTGTGTAGGCTGGGCGATGCTGTAGATATCGCTCCCTGGCTCGCAGGCATGCATTCGTTGGGCATATATCGCTCGAGCGACCGAATTGTGGCCGCGGCTAACCAGTACGAGGTGAATGATGCCACTGGGATCGATCAGCGATGGCAATGACATTGTGAGTTCGATACTTACAAGCTAACAATGACCAATGTGGCACAGACACTGATCACGATTCCGATGAATCGACCGTGCCTCCATCTTCTATTATGGAAAGCACTGATCTTAGGTGACTCCATCTTCCAACGTTTCTCAGCAATGCTGGAAAGTTGGAGATCGTGCTTAAAACTGTCTGCTGAGTCTCGCATCGGGCGAAGGAAAGGGATATTATCCATCGATCGATAGTGTGTGCCAAGATTGATTGTTGTTGGATCAAGATGGTGTCGAAGTGACTCTTATAATTCCGTTGTTACTCCCAGCGTAGCAAGACGGTCTGCAAAATGAATGGAACGACGATGGCACCAGGATGAATGCTAATCCGGGACATGACGAGCATCCAACAGCAAGCTGTCAACATCTAAAAATGCCTCAGAGAAATATCATTGCAGCCAACAGTTACGAGACTTGTCATATGATGTCCTGGTCGAGATTTGGCTCTGCCTAGCCGATGACTTTGTGTGAGGCCAACACCTGCGGGTCCTCTTCAAGGCGAGATATGTCAACAGCTGATCGAAGGAGGACACTCACGACGGCAATTTTGCGGAGGGCCTTCAACACCACTGGGCCCCCCGGACTGTTGTATCCTCGTCCGGAGGGCGGCACTGCTGCCTGAGACACTCACCGGTTGCTAGCGTATCTCGAGTGACCATTGCTTGACCACTGGCATATTCCAACCTTCGAAATGCAAGGCAAGCTGGCCAGCCCTGCTTGCGTGAGGCACAGCAGTGTCTGCATCTTTGGAGGCCTTGGGTTAGCGCCAAGACCTAGTCTAGTGGGTCTCTGCGCCACCATGAAGGATCCGGGTGAACATCGCACAACTAACATGTCTGCGTCGTGCCTCATAGATGCAGTACGCTTCAGGAAAGTCTGTTCTATCCTTATCAGCCATGTAGCATTCGTCACGCTCGGGTGGTCTCCGCATTTCCAAAGTGGAGTCCAGCGCCTGCAAGTCGACGACTCAACGCCTTGGGGGCGATGGCGAGCTTTGCGGCACAACAGCAGAATGTGTTGGATTCTGAGACATGAGCAAAAGATCCTTGAATGCCATAATCGTTGTGGGTGCCTCCTGCACAGTGAAGCATGCGTTGCCATCCTTCGCTGTTCTCAGGGATAGCTGTAGAGTTATCATGGTCGAGCGACTTGGCAACATTCTGTTGTTGGTATGGCACGGCTGACGTTTGTCGAAAGCCGACTAGTACACGAACTCCTTAGACCTAAAAGCTGCATCATGGGCGCCGTGTATAAATGCAGTGAGCAGTACACTTCCATCATTTTGTATCAGCATCAACACAATTCATCTACTCAGTTCATCCGTTCATCAAACACAGACAGTTTCCACTCACCTCAAAATGATCTTCAACTTTCACGCAGTCGCCCTCCTGGCTTTTGGAGGCAGTCTCGCCCGCGCCGCTGCCATACCCGACGCAGAGTCCTCAATCATCGATCGCAATACCCTCACTCGAAGGATTGCAACCAACTCTTGTTTGTTACTTCTGTGCTGAAAATGGAACGAACTCCTGCTAACATTCCTCCAGACGCCGCTTGTGAGGCTTCAAATATGCACTTCCGCAAAGACCTCCATTGACCTCGTAATATCCAGGCAACTGTCCGAACAACTGTCGTCACAAGGCCGGCTCGAGCTGCAAATATTACGGTGGTGTTAGCGACAACTCCGATGTCGTCAATGGTCGTAGGTCGTCGCCAACAGGTCCGTGCTACTGGGCCTACGCTGAAGTTATCCAGATTGTGTCAGCCTTGCTGGACAACTCACTTGCCAGGCATAAGTTTAGCGCCCAAATTGATGCTTAGGCTTCTTCCTGGAGACAGAAGGTTGGGAGAAGGAGCGGGTACTTTGGATGGCATTGTGGCCGCGCCCATTGGCGACTTCGACGTAGGACGTTCGTTACCATAGCTCGATCAATCATTTCAGAACAATCTTGTGCACTGGTGACCCGTTCACAATTAGATGCCACGCATGCGTCGCCTCTCGTTCGATCGCCGCACTCTTCTAGACTGTTTCTTGCGTCGATCTTTCGGGCGTCTGTTCCGCCTCGATCTTCCTGTTTTCGTGCCTCGAAGATCGCAGTCCCGTCGATCCCAAGCGCGAAGGGTGGCCGGAGGCGCAGCACACCACCCTGCGTCAAACCTGAAGGAATAGCGTTTCCGTAGGGAGCTCTCTTGATAGTATCGCTCACACTGAAATGTCTCAGAGGCGCCGCAACTCTTGTTGGTGATCCACTTAGAGCAATGTCTCTTGCACTGCACGAGTTCCTTCGCCGCGTCATCTCCCACCCATCACATCACTAATACTACCACGCCGCATGGAGTGACGTCGCAAGTCTTTGACAACCGTGCTGACGCCAACAATGATCGGGGAGTTCGGGCAGGCGACACATCGGATAATGGCAACATGCCTGGAGTTGGTGAATACAAGCTGTTGGAAATGAGCATGCATCGCAATGATTCGCCACCGTCTGCATGCGCTCCACGTAGATTGAGGTGTTGGTACCGGAGGAGCATTGTCGGCTTGGAGGCAGTGCCTAAGTGCTTCGTGTCGCCGTGAGTGAGCATCAAGCATTATAAAGTGGCCAGGTACAGTCTGTCTTCCAGTCATTGATTGTACATCGCAGCCTCTTTGACACACCCTTGGACCACTACTTCTTCTACGCATTCCAACATGTTGTCAAAACTCCTTGTTGCCGCCGCAATGACAACCGTTGTGCCTTCTCTGCATGCCTCTACGCTCCAAGCGGACTTCTTGCTTCGTCGCAGCCAAGACGCCGTCCATGCTGTGATCAACGACCACAGCGTCTTTCAAGCTTTCAGCGAGGCCGGTCATCCAGCTACCGTTCCCGTCGAGGAGTGGCGTAACGACAGTGGCGAGGTATACCAGTCACATTATCAATTTGACACTGATGAATGGAACGCGATGCGTTTCGAGCTGGCCAAACGTGCTGGGATTGATGAATCTGTTCTCGTCATGACCAACTTAACCACTCGTCAAAACTCTGATGACCCTCCGGACTTCTTTTGCACGAACTTCAACAAGAGCCCTAAGGTAAGTGAGTGTGGTAATTTACCTTAAGTTGATGACTGACAACGCTTCTGCAGGTGTACTCAACAACAGCGGGACTGGCCCTGGGAGGAGTCTGTCAGTATTTGGTCGATGGCGGCGCCCTTCTTGGCAAAACCCAGATTGTACGACGTAATGTTCCGGACGTGAACAACAGGGTCGTTGTTGCGATCTTTCGGTACACGTGGTACAATTTGAAATGGGCCACAGTGTCTGCTTGCACCGTAGCGGGAAGCATCGGCTTGAATGAAGCTTGTTCTCAGCCAGCAACAGGTACGTACAACAAACTGCGAGACAGTTTGTGGACACACGGCTCTGACAACGGATAGGAAACGAGGGCGAGCAGCCTGCCACTGCTGGGTTTGATGGCAAAAACGCGGAAGTCGAAATCCGGCTCGAAATTGCTGCTGGTTGAACGAAGATGGGTGGGATTCGGTGTGAGTCGTGCGGCGTGGTGATAATGTTGGTACTGGGAAATATGTCCTCAGCTGTGTGTAAACAGGTATCGATTGAATGAATGTTGATGTTTGGAGTTTTCCACGCCCCCAGTGTCTGACTTGTGCCATGTCCATGATGTCTCGTTCATTCGGAAGCGACTCCGAGGTTTGTTGTGCTTGAAGTGTACGGTGTTGAGATGTCCTTGTGTCCTTAATCAGCTCGCGAATCGAATACGTACGTCAGAATCACTCCCTGGAGGTGTGGTCGGCGACTATGCTAGGAGGCAGTTCCTTCGCGCGGCAGAAGTCCATTGTGATTCGTGTTTGGGGGCAGGGATTGTTTGTGGCACAGCACAGTAGCGCCGCTCACCCCACGCCCCATAAATAAAAGCCAACCTCGAGCGTCGCACTTATTAGTAGCAAAAGCACAACACTTCGCAGATATCTCCAACTCTTCTTCCCAAACATGAGCAAGCGGCAGAATTCTCGTCCAGAAGATGGTCTTGGTCAGTACAACTCGATGTCGACCACACCACGCAGCTGGCTAATGAGCTCAGATGACCACAAGACCGAAACTAGCACAGCATCTGGTGCTAGGTCTCCAGGATATTTGCATCTGTTCTTAGTGTGGGCTCTAGGACATGTCATATGCCAGCTGGCCGAGCTGAAGGCAGCTGAATGGTACCTTGGCCACACAATCAATCCTTTCCAGCTGCCCTTCTGGCAGCAATTCTGGTGGTGGGCCATAGCGGTCAATGGAGGAAATGTATGTCGGGAGTTGTACTGTAGATGGCGTGGACAAAGCGGGACTTAGTCAAGTGGCCGAGGTTTCGAACTGGGGTCGCCATGCCAGGGACTGCAGCGCGGGCTGCGTACGTGTCCATGAGCATATTTGAGTATTTGTACTGGGTCGAAGCTGCTGAATGGTAAATGAACTGAGCATGTGTCCGATGATACAGGAGGCAGAAGGCGAGAGGCGCGCGCTCATGTGTTACTTCCGCTAAAGACACCGTAAAGCTTGAACGATCGATCGGCAAAACCCCAATGCTGTATTGGAGCTGGCCCTCATGGCATTATGCGACATGCATCTCATCTTGTACGAGCCAGTCCGAATCCCGTTGAAAGGATGCTGCTCCGCCTGAGGGTTATTATCTTCGTTATCACAAGCACAATAGTGCAAATAGAATCCCCATCAAGGCAGCTGCGGTGGAGAGACCCGAGCTCTGCAAATGCAGAGCTGACGCAGCGTTCTCATGCCTCGAAATATCGCTTGTAGATGAGTTGCTGTTGTTGGGGCATGCTGCGAAGTTTGCTAGTTTCACACCTCCTTGCGTCTCCCAGATATGATCCCAGAACTCGCATTCCGAGAAATCAAGTGGACGAATGGAGAGATCTTTCTCCACATAGAGTCCTTGTCCTGAACAAAAGTCAAACGTCGGCCAAGAAAAGTTGGACCCTGCCCCGGGGTCACTCGATTGGGCCATTGATGTCCAGATAGCCTGTAAGCTGGTGCTGAGGGCATATTCTTGCTGTGTCGCATTGCACGTTCCATTGCCGAAAGGTTGATCAACGAGATTGCCCAAGACAAATGGTAATTCAGAAGTATGCGTGGAACCAAAGTATGGGCTCTCTGCACTGTTCGGAAATGGAGCACCTTCGAACCAGATCCAAGGACAGGACGGCGTGTGGTTGAAAGTGTATGCGAAGGTTGGGACTCTGGACATCAGCGCAGAGCGCAACCCACGATGCGTGAAGCAAGTATACCCAGCTTCGGTGATGATGTGAGTGATTGCAGCCTCGACGGCGACAGCAGTGGATCCGCTCGAGTTGAACGAGGAGAGTGGGTACCTTTGGGCAATGTCGGAAGCCGATGAGCCGAATTGCGAGAGGAAAGTGGTGTAGTTCTCCGCGGAGATAGTACCGCCAGAGAAGAAGAGGGTGGGCAGCGAGAAAAGGGTTCCATCGTCTCCAGCTACACGATGCATTAGTGGACTTCTTGAAAAGCCGGCGAAGAAGCATACTGTGGCCCATAATCACGGGGACCTGTGGACCAATCGCAAGAGGCTGCTGCTTGATGAAATTGCCATCGACGAATGCTGCTGAGAGTGTCGTGGCATTTGGCAGGGCCAGTGACCAGCCAGAGAGACTGGAGTCCGCGAACGTTCCGACGCCTTGATACAGGGCCGGAGTGTTGACATAAGCTGATACGAGGTCGTCCACAGACCTAGACTGGAGACAAGGGAGCTGGCTATAATCTCAGCCAACGCGCGATCGCAGTCGTAGACTCACACCGAGCCACTCACATCTGATGGCGTGCAGTTCAGAACCGAAGCGTAGTCTGCTCCGACACCTTGTACAGTCTCGTATGGCGGAAGATCAAGGCCGCCGCCGGACTCGCAGATCGCGGAGCTGAACAAAGATTTGGCTTGCGGTAATGTCGAAATGACATATGTGTCGTCTGCACCCGAGCTTTGTCCAAACAACATCACCTTGGTCTTATCACCGCCAAAAGCTCCGCTGAAACAATGTATCGAATGTAAGCAGAGTTTCGGGTTTTTGAGCAAGCACCAAGGACACAGTGTCATCTTACATATTCTCTTGCACCCACTCCAGAGCCATGACATAATCCTTGAGACCCATATTGCCCTCAATGCCTGCTGCCTTGAGGCCAAGGAAGCCGAACGGGCCAAGTCGATAGCTGATGGCCACGGCGATGGAGTCAGTTGCCATATGACAGAGATCGTACAGAGGGTACGAAGTTGCACCCCCGGTATTACCGCCGCCGTGGGCCCAAACCTTGACTGGAAGCCCACTCAGATTGCCGGGAGGTACGTATACATCCAGATAAAGACTGTGGCATAATTAGATGCGACCTAAGGCAGTAGTTGAGCTCGTGGTACCAATCTTCTGATTCTGATGGTTTCGTCCACGCGAATTCTCCCGGCATCTGCACGCAAGCTGGAGCGTTTCGTGTTGCGTGAAGATGCCCACTCGGAAAGGAAGTATTGGAAGTACGAGGTGCCATGAATCTCAGTTCGCCAACCGGAGGTTGCGCGAAAGGGATTCCGCGAAATACCAGAGTCGAAACATCGTGGCAAGTGGTGCCCGATATTGTCCCAGCATTGATGTGGACCAGAGGGTTGCCTGCGACTAGACCAGCGCTGATGGTCGCAGTGGTTATGCGGCGAAGGCTTGGCATGGTATGTGGTGGTTTGGGAGTGATCGATGACATCAAATGTCTGCGAGCGCAGACACCTATGTATATGCGTTTGTGGCTCGGACTCGCGCAAACCGGTGCCTGGTGTCTATGTCGTCAAGGCGATCCTCAGCGGCGCCAAATAGCACGCCTGACATGGTGAAGAGATTGGCCACTGCGCTGCAATCTTTCAGTGACCGTCCACACATCACTCTCTTTTGGTCAGACGACGCCGGATGTGGTAGCTTTTGCGAGGCTTACGTATGCAGACATAGTGGATCTGTTTTATCACGGAGCGTGAACGGAGGGATCAATGGTGTTTTGCACGTGGAGGAAAGCCACAATGCTCTCATTGGCGTGCAACGTGTGCCGATTGCCGAAACGTCTGTCATGGGTGCGAACTGGATTCCGAAGGACACAGGCTCGGCCCGTTTGCGAACGCGTTCTGAGTTCTTGCGAGACAGGTCGCAATTGATGAGTGAAGCTGTCTGTGAAACGTTGTTGGCATCGAAATGTCTGCCAGTGTCTCTGGAACTTTTGTCCCGAAGTCCAGAGGACGGAGCTCTCCAAGGCTCTGCGAAAGTCTCGGCGGAAGAGTGCTTGTGAAAAGACGCATAAGCTTTCAGAAAGGCTGTAATTAATTTCTCCATGCCTTGAATCTGGTCAAAAGCAAGCGCAAGCGCTTCTCCTCCAAGCGAGAGGCAGAGGTAGGCCGTGGTTCAAAAATGGGGCACGCCAACTTCATCGGAGAATGTAAGGATTCTGATTGTGGTCATATCACCTTGGACTGGCAGCGGTAAGTAGAGAATCCTGTCTCGCAACGAGTGCCAATTCTGCTCAGCTGTCAGAAGTCTTGCCCTGCTGTTGGGTCCGGCTTTTGCTGCCAAATCACGGCAAAGTCAATCAAAGTTCATGCGTTGTTCCAGCATAAGGTCTGTGTTGGCAGGGCTTTAATTTTCGTTCTTGCCGTGTTAGTACGTTAGATGTGAGATTGGCTTTCTCATTACCACTTATCCTTGTTGTCGCAGAAGTATATTTGGTGTCACGTCTACACTTCAAGCTCGCTGCCCTCGGCAGAGAATTCATTGCGACAGATCAGATTTGGGATACTAGAGCATTCAAAGTCAGCAACGTGATGATGCTGACTGTGTGAGATGGCATGCGGGCAAAAGAGCAGGGCCAGAGTTGGAAAGATATCACTCGTCATGAAGTCGCCATTACAGCACGTGCTAGGATGAGCCGGGGAGAGCTTGCTTCGAAGATGCCCAATATGCGGCTGGAGCCAGTGCATTGTGATGAGAGATGGTGTCTGGCTCCCAGAGCAAGGCAGCATATGAGATCGGCAGCGCCTCTGCAACAAACACTCACCGCCGCCACGAAGGAGTGGAAGATAGGATCTGGACAGCGCAACGGCGTCCGCCAGCAGGCTTTTGCATGTCTCCATCGACTTGGCACGACTTCAGTGAAAACCAGCACAGCTGTATATATCGCGGATAGTCGACGTCCCCGCTTCTCAGCTGCCGGGCTAACACCACTGGTCCACGAAGTCGATGGAATTCCAAGTGGTTGCTCTGCTGCTTCTCGCCCGTTCGGCAATGTCGGGCATGGTACGGCGCTCTGCTTGCAGAGAGGTAGTGTTTACAGTCTCGGGCACTGCGCACACCCGTAACATCAGCACCGTGCCCTTCACCGACTTGGAAGCGCTCACAGCTACATTCAAGGCCAACGAATTCGAGACGTTCGAGGTGTCGGGCTCGCAACAGATCGCCGGTTGGTACTGCGAGCCCGCTGAGTGGAACTGCAAAGAGGGAAAACTGCAAATCTTGAACGCGCCTATCACGGCCAATCGCGAATACTGGACCTCTCTTGGAGCAACTGGACTGTCGGCACCTGCCAACGAGCCATACAAGCCAGGGCTATATTCTTGGGTCGACTACGCCACCAAGATGGGATATGCGACTCTGGCAATTGATCATCTGGGTACCGGGAAGAGCTCGCATCCAGACCCTGCAAGTGAAACGCAGAGCCCCTACGAGGTTGAACTGTACCATGATCTCGTCAGACAGATCAAGTCCGAGGAGAAAAACCCACTGCTGAGGACTTTCCAGCACTTGATATACGTAGGTTGCTCATACGGATCGCAGATGGGGAATCTGCTTGCTGCAGCATATCCGGAAGACTTCCAAGAGATGATTCTGACTGGTTGGTCAAAGTCTGTGTTACCTTCGCTATCCGGTGTGACCGCTCTGGGCGCACAGCCAGCCAGCCAGGTCGATTCAAAATCCTTTGGGGATCTTGCAGAAGGTTACATGACGACTCCAAACCAGACGACCAGGACCGAGTCATTCTTCGGAGATCCGAACGTGGTAGACTTTGAGCCGGAGGTTGCAAATCTCTTCTTCCAGAGAAAAGACGTGGTGTCCGCGGGACAGTTCGTCAGGTAAATATGCGTCGTACTGTCTCCATTTACGGAAACTGCAGCAGCTGACAATATCCAGCGTGTACGTTGACACCAGACCGGCACCGGCATACCGGGGACGAATCCTAGTTCTCACTGGCGAGCAAGACCAAGCATTTTGCGGGCCGGGTAGTTCTGCGATAGACCCCAACCCTGCATGCGGCGATCTGCTCAGAGAATCGGGAGAGCTCTTTCCCAACGCTGAGTACAGCTGGAAAAGCATACCACGGACCGGACACGCGTTGCACCTGCATAAGTCAGCGCAAGACAGCCTCAAAATCGCTCATGACTTTTTGGAAGGGCGCAAATTTGGAGGCGAATGACATACAGAAGTCCTGTCGAGAACATGAGGTCCAGCAAGTGCTCACTGGGTCGCTGGGAGTAGTGGGAGTCTGAATCCAGCGCATGACCGTCCGGTAATGTTTACCGCAGGCTCACACGTAGTTCCAGAACACTCAACTGTCGAATGCGCGTCTCTTCCACTTCCGTTTTTCCATCCTCATTCACGTGCTCCTCGCGCTTCACGACTCTGGCCGTCGGTCGCGGTGGTGCTTCTATGCTGTCTTTGCCCTCCTTTTGTGCATCGGTGCTGCCATTTACATCAACATCTGCCGTCTTCTCTTCCTGCTGGTAGTGCACATCATCTACGGCGCCGACAGTGCCTGTCCGCAAAGTGGTTCGGTACTCGTCCCTTTGCTGGAACCATAAACCAAGCTCCATGACTTTGCTGATGGCCTTGCCCGCGCCCTTCAAGACGACATTCTCACGCTCGTTGACGTTGCTTTTCGCATTCTCAAGCTCTTTTGCAATACTCAGAATATCGTCTGCCTCGCGCTCTGACCTGCGTCTTGTCTTTTGCGCGTCCTTGCTACGTTGAGTGGCTGACTGGACTAATCGCTTGTCGCTGAGGTGAAGGAGTTTCTCGACGCGCTTGACAGCGGACATGAATGGTGTCTTGTTGGACACGTAGATGACCTTCTGCTGCGTCGAGCCGGCGTACGGAGAAGGAAGTGCTGGGTGCAGTAGAGGGCGCTTGGTGACTTGGGCGTCTGGCGGAAGAGTTGGCAGCTTCGTACCATCATTGCGGCGACGCGAGCGCTTATTGACGCGACCGGTGAGCACCTTTTCCGCCATGGTTGTTGTGTTACATGCTGCTCGACGCGATGCTGAAGCTGGTCAAGTCAAGAGAGCGAAGCCTTCGATTGTCTCCGCCAAGCCGAGCGGGATGAACCCTAACATGATGCAGGCATCTCATCCTTCCTCACACATCTCACCTCTTCTTCTGTCTCTGCCTTTCTCGCCTGTCATCACTACTTGAAGGACAGCGGCAACATTGCTGACGGTCTGCACTCATTCAGTGTACAGCGGGATGTCAAGAAGACGCCGACATCGCCCTTTCTCCGCCTCTGAAGGCCGCATTCGCACTTCGATGATCATGCACGCTCGGCGGGATCAGCGTTTTCAAGCCGGCCGAGACTGCTTCTGGCGCGTTCTCCCGACCTGCAAAACCGAACAAGAGTACACGGAACAATCATCTCCTGAGGCGCTGATGTCCAGCAGACTGCATGGATTGCATATGGAATCTGTACATCTTCATTCCACCACGCGAGCATTGATAGATCAGCCGATCTCTATACCTCCGAAATGGGAAGTGGGGAGCTCGACGTGCACCAGCGAACTGCGCTGATGTATTGGTGGAATCGATTTGCCCGATCCGCTGCTCGCGTAGTCGTTCAAGCGACTTCTGGAAAGTGTCACGCGAACGACGCCTCTGTCCTCCATTAAACAACGCTGACGGGATTTGTAACTCGCATCCACAAGATGAGGCCCCACGGGCTGCAAAACCTAAAGCTGCTAACATGGCTTCCCCAGCCAGATCGGCGTTCTTCCTCCAACGAGATGCAGCTTTGAGCGACCGGCCAAGACATGTCTTTGCGATCTTGGTGGTGCTTGCTGACACGACCACGAGCTTGCGCATGTCTTAATCTGCAGAGTCGAAGCTTGGTTATATTGCCATGTGCCGAGCCTCGCTGCACGGCAAGAAGTATGTCACGCGTATAGCGACACTGCACACGCACGATCGCTAACAGACGCATTGGGCGACCGCACCTGTATGCACGCTCACAACTGACAGAGACGGCAGACGTGTGACAAATTCTCCGGAGCTTACAGACAGAGAAGCACGGTAGGCTTGTTCTTGCTTGGCCATGACGATAAATAAAGAGGCCCGACGTGTCGGAAAGGCTACACACACAGCCATATCCCAACCACCCGAGACATTACTTCCACCGCGACCATGCTGTCTCGACCCAACATGAAGCTGGCACTCAGCCTTGCCGCAACAGGTGCTCTTGTGCACGCTGGACCTTGCGACATCTACGCCTCAGGAAACACTCCTTGTGTTGCTGCACACAGCACTACGAGAGCACTCTACAACTCTTACAATGGCCCTCTCTACCAGATCTCGCGTGCCTCCGATGGAAGGACCACCGATATCTTGCCTGTCTCTGCTGGTGGCGTAGCCAACTCGGGCGCACAGGACAGCTTCTGTGCCAACACGACCTGCCTTATTACCATCCTGTACGATCAGTCAGGCCGTAGCAATCACCTCACACAGGCTCCTCCAGGAGGTGCCGCAAGCGGAACAGAAGCAGGTGGTTTCGATCAACTCGCGAGCGCGATTGGTGCTCCAGTGACGCTGAATGGAAAGAAAGTATACGGCGTCTTTATACACCCCGGCACTGGATACAGAATCAAACAGGGCAGCGGCGTTGCCACTGGTGATCAGCCCGAGGGCATGTACGCTGTGCTGGACGGTACGCACTACAATGATGCCTGCTGTTTCGATTATGGTAATGCCGAAACCAGCAATCTTGACACTGGCAATGGCCACATGGAGGCGATCTACTACGGTACCAATACCATTTGGGGCACTGGTGCTGGGCCTGGTCCATGGCTCATGGCAGATCTTGAGAATGGACTCTTCTCAGGTGCAAACATCAAGAATAACCCGGCAGATCCTACTATCACTGATCGCTTCTTCACTTCCATCGTCAAAGGCCAGCCCAACCAATGGGCACTGCGAGGAGCCAATGCTGCCTCTGGTGGGCTGTCTACCTACTACAACGGAAAGCGACCCAATGCGGATGGCTACAACCCCATGAGCAAGGAAGGATCTGTCCTTCTCGGCATTGGTGGCGATAACAGCAATGGTGCCCAAGGTACCTTCTACGAGGGCGTGATGACTTCTGGTTTCCCAAGCGATGCCACGGAGAATGCAGTGCAGGCCAATATTGTGGCGGCTAAGTACGCAACTACTTCCTTGAGCAGTGGACCAGCCTTCAATTCTGGCTCTACCATCACCATCCGTGCCACCACGCCAGGCTACAATACTCGCTATCTCTCGCACAGCGGCTCCACTGTCAACACTCAAGTCGTGACTTCATCGAGCAGTACCGCTGCACAAAACGCAGCGAAATGGACTGTGCGAGCACCACTTGCAAGCCAGGCGACTGGGTGCTTTTCGTTCGAGTCCGTCGACTCACCTGGAAGCTTCCTCCGCCACTTTAACTTTGTGCTTCAAGTTCAAGGCAATGACGGAAGCAAGCAATTCGCAGAGGATTCGACTTTCTGTGGCCAGTCTGGGCTAAATGGTCAAGGCAATACGATCCGTGCCTGGGGCTATCCCACGAGGTTCTTCCGCCACTTCGCCAATGCTGGATATGTGGCTAGGAATGGCGGACCTCAGAACTACGATACTACGAACTCTTTCAACAATGATGCTAGTTTCGTAATTGGTAGCGGCTTTTAGGGAGGAGAGCAGTGTAGCATGCCATTATTTATCTAGCGTTGTTATTCCATGACATAGTGCATTAAATCCAATGGAATTATTGATGACTTTCATGGAGTTCCTCGTCAACTCTATCGGATCGCGGTCCGCAAAGCTAGCGGAGACGCACCTTTGCACAACCACAAGATTCACGTCTCCCATGTCTTCTTAACCATGACTGTTCTCCGCCATCTTCACCTTCCGAATGTAGTCTCGTACCAACACGCCGCCGGTCTTCAGCACCGTCTCGTCACCCAACTTCTCGCGCACAAAGCAGATGCGAAGAATGTCGCGGCACCACTTCCGACTATCCTCACGGCCGAGTTTCATCCCGTCTACACGTGCGGTCGACGTGAAATCGGCACCGTGAGTGCAAGTCAGCGCGAGTTCTTGACGCAGCCGACTCCTTGGGGCCAAGCCGATTTTCAAGAAGCTCTTCGTGGAGGGCAGACCACGTTTCATGGGCCGGGCCAGCTTGTAGCTTACCCGATCATTGACCTCCGACGGCATGGACTTACACCGAGATGCTATGTGCGACTGCTGGAGAACACAGTCATGGATGTCTGCAAGGATTATGGAGTGCAAACAAGGACAACAGAACACCCTGGTGTCTGGGTCAACAACGAGGAGAAGATTTGTGCTGCGGGGGTACATTTGAGGCGGCATATTAGCAGTCATGGCATTGGCTTGAACTTGAATACGGGACTGGGTTGGTTCGAGCGCGTTGTCGCGTGTGGCCTGGAAGGAAAGAGGACAACGAGTTTGAAGGAGCAGACTGGTCAAGAGGAGTGGGTTGTTGGTGCTGCGGCGGAGCAGTTCGTGCGGCACTTTGGAAAGAGATTGGGGAATGTCGAGCTTCCGGCTGTCAGTATCACTGAGGACGATGTTGAATGAAAGAGACGTGGTACGACAATGGCACAAGCGGCGAAGTCAAGCGCTGGAGATGCCCGCCCGGCTCGGAATCTGATTCGTCTGGCTAGGCATTGCTCATGCGCAGAAGGATGAACAGAGCTGGGCTCCACACACACTGGATCCTGTGACGGAAGGAATCAGGACCCGGCCTCCGCGTGGTCTTTGGGAACACTCTTATTGTTCCTGTCCACCCCACCAGATTCGCAGCTGGATCACGCTCCCAAAGTCCCTCAACTGTTATGCCGTCGACATCTGGGCGTCCGGACCTCCCAAGAAGCCGGTTCATGCAATACTGCGCCATGAGCGAATTTCTGTCAATGCTGATGCGGCCAAACTACCACGGTTGATAGCTCAATCTGCGTTGCGATTGCAGAACGCTGCCCGGGAGATTCTTGGCGTCGGGGGATTCCATCTCACTCGGGCGATTTCCGACCCTGCATCTTGCAACCTTGCTCACGACCTAGCGCCAATCTTCATCTCACGATCTCAAATGCTCGTGCCTTGAGCGCGTCATCCTCATCGTCTGGACGAGGATCTTGGATCATCAAGCATTTCCAAGAAATGACCCGCGAAGCTTGTTCATTCTGCCGAGAATGATTGTCGACAGGGAAGCGACCTTCTACGACGACAGATCACAGTCTGACTATATCGACATACGCTAGTTGTCAAGTGGTACTGCCCCTTTTCATCAGCTGTATGCACCAGGGACATGCTCATGCGACCTGCGAGCGCTGGAACAACTCGACTGGGCAAGTCCCAAAAGAACAGCCCTCAGCATTTTGCTCCGGCCATGCTGTCGATCAACCAGATGGGGACGACTCAGTATGTGAACCATTTTACGATTGCCGAATACGATCACTCCCTTTGTGGCCCACTCAGGTACCTGCTCTCAGCTTGAGGGATACCTTGATTGGTGCAATGGCACACTAGGAGATTAGCGCTAAAGGCAGAACTAACCTGCCTTGGATCCCATCATACATTGTAAACGTCTTCGGGATGGACGCGCGTTGCTGTTCTGTGAGAGGGCCCAGGATCGTGACCAATGATACAAGTCCGGCCTTGTGCTGTCATGTCGTCGAGGGTAGTCGAATGCCCAAAGAGCCGTATGTTTCGCCGTCGTACTGACGTTCGCGGCACTGTTGCTCCGTCATGTCCGCTCTCGCACTGAACGACCTTCAGCAACGCGTGAAACCAAAGCTCCGAGGCCCGCATGGAATGCAGAGGCATCTCAGGGCATAAGATGAACACTGAGAACGCCCGTTGCGACCTCGAGGACCTTGCAAGCGCTGCACTTAGGCTTCGATCAGGACGATAATCTGAGTGTCAACATGTCCTTAAGCACATCCCTCGCGCCCACGCTGGCAGTGGTAGCCTCATTTTTCATCATCGCGCCTGTGGTCTTGGTATACAGACAACTGCGGTAGCTCTGGACTTTTATGAGGCTGACATGACCTTAGTTTCTGAGAAGATTCTTCATATCGCCTCTGAACGGAATTCCAGGACCATGGTGGGCTAGACTCTCGGCTCTCCCGCTCTTCTACAAGTCTGCGGTATGCATGCAACAAGCACAGACCGTGGAAGAGCTCCACCACAAGTATGGACCCATTGTTCGCATTGCCCCAAATGAAGTCGCGGTCTCTTCGCTGGCTTCCTTCAAAGTGGTGAACAAGATTGGTGGCGGGTTCGTCAAGTCGCCTTGGTACGAGTACATTGGACCCACTGAGAAGAACTATCCACCTGCAGGACTGTTCCAACAGAACGATCCCCATAAGCATGCCATGACAAGGAAACTATTCGCACGTGGGTTCACGGCTGCGTATTTGAGGGCTGAGTGGGAAGATATGGTTCGAAAGAAGACAGCCCAAGCTGTGGACGGCATTGCCAAAGAAGCTCGAGATGTCGGGGGTATATGTGATGTGCGACGATGGTTGACTTTCCTAGCAAGCGATGTCATAAGTGAGCTGATGTTTGGCGAGTCACTCGGCGGGCTTGAGACGCAAAAGGTGTGCTGTCTCGCATTATCATGCAAGCAGATGAGACTGACCGCGATCAGATGCATGCCTTTTTCCACAAGGTCCGCTCCTCAAACTTGGCGTCATTGCTATCGTACCATTTGCCTCTGGTCTATTCAGCCCTCAGCTATGTACCTTTTCCAGCTCTGAAAGATTTCTTCAACGCCTGGAGATCCTTACTCGACATCTCTTCGATCGCGTACAGGAACAGTCTCAGCAATGCTTCCAATAAGAACATCTTCTCCAAGATCCTAGCCAAAGCGGAAGAGGACGATGAAGCTCTTACGCCCATGCAAGTCACTGTCGAGGCCGGCTCATTCATCATCGCTGGTAGTGAGACTACCTCGGAGTCTCTGACCTACTTGATCTGGGCTGTGCTTAAGCGACCGGAAGTGCAGAGTGAGCTGCAGCAGGAACTCGCGACAATAGACAGGGAGGCCAGCGACGCCGAGATGGAGAAGCTACCTATATTGAACGCTGTCATCAAGGAAACGCTTCGATTGCACGCTGCTATCCCCATGCCCGAACCTCGAGTCGTGCCAAAGGGTGGCGTCACTCTTGAAGGACAATTCTTGCCAGAGAGAACAGTGGTCAATACTACGCCGTGGGTATCGCATCGAGATCCTGCCATCTTTCCAAATCCAGAGAAGTATGTCGGGTAGTCATTCGCATGATTTCTGCACCCCACTGACCTGATGATCAGCTTTGACTTCCGAAGGTGGCTTCCCGACGGCCCAGCGACGCTTTCGCCCGATGCTCGAACTGCTTGGTGGCCTTTTGGTGCTGGCACTCGCACTTGCATCGGCCAGCATCTTGCAATGATGGAGATGAGACTCGCCACAGTGCTGTTCTTCAAGCGGTTTGCGGGTGCCAAGTTGGCACCAGACACGACTGATACTAGTATGATCATGAACAACTATGTGGTCATCTCACCGAGGAGTGGGAAGATGAAGGTGGACTTCTCGGATGTAAAGGACCTGTAACCACGGACGGGTGGGCAGGTGGCACCGGAATTCGACGTGCCTTTTACTGATCGTTGTCGAGAATGTGTCGTAGGGCGATCGAATACCGAGGGTCTGCCTTGGTTAGCATGGAAGTTGTACCTGATGTGACACCGGGTCTGTTACCCCAACAACAGCTCATCTTTGTACCGAAACAGCCATCGCCGAGCATCTCACTCAATCACACACAATTAACCACAGCAGCAGAACATCGACTCAACATGCTTCCACACGCAACTGTGCCAACTGAGGATAGCCGGTGTTGGGCACGCCGATTCGCCCAATGCCCTCCCAGACGACTCAACGCTCAAGGTGTCCATCGCAACTCTGAATGCACTTGATAGTCCGTCTCTCGACCCTTGTGAAGCATTGTTGCCTCGAACTACGAGGCATCTGCTGCTTTACGAGATCCCCGCACTAAAGCCACTGGGCAATCCTTCCGCCAAGCAGCAGGTCCTGCTTCCACGTGCGTGGGAGTCCCGAGCAGCTCAAGCCTCGGACGTCGTCTGTACACCTGTATGAGACGACCGCATCGAGACCATCACTACTTTCTTGCGGCTGTTCCGTATAGTTCACATTTCGCATGATCAGTGCGTGCCACGTTCAGGCGCTCCATACATTGCAAGCATGAGGCGAACATCAACCACACAGCGCACCATCTTTCGTCTTCCTCCTCCAAATGCTGTAACATTCACTTTCCAAGAAAAAGGCGCGATGGAAATCTCCATTCCTGACGACAGCATGTGGCGCATGCACTCGCATTGGCACTATGAACACCTCGAAACCCGATCCATACAGGTTGTCCGCGGCAATCTGGTTGTCGCTTCTGGCTTTTTGGGAACCATGGGTAGTTCGTCCACACACATGAATGAACATTCTGAGCCATACAAATTCGAACTTGATGAACGCATCGAATGGGCACCCGATTACGAATATGATGAGCGCTTCAATCCAATTCCACAGGCTCTAATAGTACATTTCGTCGCGAACGAGATTTTGCATCGAAACGTGTGTAGCATGATTCTCGATTACAAGATCTTCCCGGACCTGAGCTCGACGCCGTTGTGGTTGAAGCTATTGTTCCGAGTACTTGCGTCTTTTCCATCGGCAAGAGATGCGCTGCTTAGAAAGGTTTTGAGGATGCAAGTTATACTTACGCTTGATGCGCATGATTACCACGAAAGACACGGATGCATACCATTCCATCAGTTGTGGTTCTGGGTGTATCCGCCTCCTTGGACATGGCGCCTGGAATGGTGTAGTATGATGTGGATCTCCTACATTGTCGGCACGGCTTGCTATTGGATTGGCAGATTGTTCTTTGGGATGAGCGCAGTGTATCCTGAGTATACGCCAGTGGGCTGATTGCATTTGGAAGTCAAATTCGGGTGGAATGTTCTCCGCGCCGTCCGTCGCTGCAAAGAGGACTGCTCGGGAGTGAGTGATACCTTCGTGCCGCGTCGACTGTCAGCAAGAGGTTTCTCTTCCGGTGTCCGAAGATGACGATGTATTTCTTACAGGACAACAACCCTGTTATTTCGTCAGCTTTACTGCCGTTTTCGGTGACTTACTTTGGCAGCATACTACTTGAGACCATGAAAGAAAATACGAGCATCGAAGGATGGAAGCATGTCAGTGTTGGTGCGCTAGGATCGGATTTTGACAATGTCACATACGCCCGCGATTCTTCTTCGTCGCAAGTAGCGATAACATGTAAAAGCAGCTGAGCGCAGCAAGATTACAGACACAACCATAATCGCATTCAA
Source organism: Cercospora sesami (assembly GCA_013365235.1). Classification (NCBI taxonomy): domain Eukaryota; kingdom Fungi; phylum Ascomycota; class Dothideomycetes; order Mycosphaerellales; family Mycosphaerellaceae; genus Cercospora; species Cercospora sesami. Next base: position 31,827 of record JAASLG010000085.1, read on the forward strand.
CCTCGATCGTTCGTCAAGAAGATCACGGCCACATCCTTGAGGTGGTCATGAGACTATTCGCTGCCATAATTGTGCTCTTCTCTGCAATCGCCACAAGCTACGAGTGCGAACTTGCATGCGGTAATGCTCAGACAGGCTAACGCGATGAGTAGAGTCGCTCTTGCGGAAGGAGACTCCTGGGAGGTTGGGAATCGATGCGTGACATTCATCCTGAAAGGGGATCCGAAATACACGAAAGACTGCGTGCCTGATTATCAACTCTCGGGAGGCTTGACTGCGGCGGCTTGTTTCGCGGCAGGAGGAACCCAATTTGATGGCCCTGGCGGAATGAAATGCTGTGATCTAGGAAACAACGCATCAAATGAGGTTATCGCGCAGCGACACAAGACGTTCGCGGATACCTGTAATGGGGAGACTATTGGAACACCGCATCGATCTGGACCACATCCCAGAGCTTGTTCGAAGACTCGCGACCACCCAGAGAAGTGCTAAGGTGGACACCAGAATTTCAGGGCATGTGGTCAAAATTTCAGAGGGCTCTGCACCTTGGGTCGTGGAAATTTGATCAGGGTGTGTCGGATGTAGAGACCAGTATGGCAAGATCATGTAGGTTGATTGTGAATGCCACAGTCTTCACAGTAGTTGGACAACTATTGTAGTCGAATTTCGGATATTGTGCAAGTGCTGCAGCTATAACTCTTTGCGCTCACCGACCACGACTGTGTAGGCCTTACGATTATGAGTCGCTAGCTGGCAACATGGAATAGAGAGTAAACCTGATATATCAGTCATTTCTGCTTTAGTCCGATCCACAAGACATTCATCGATCCTATTGTAACAAAGTCAAGCGAGTAGTGTTTATTGGAGCGCAAGCTCAACATGTTCCATAATCTGTCCAAGGAACCATCGCAAACGGCGTCGATAATCTCTAGTGAGAAAGCACGAGCATTGCTGCACGTACACACTCCAATCTCAGGAATGAAACCTCACGAAGCACCAAACAGATGACGCCGCGGGATGCGTGAGACATGACACAGTAGCACACTATGCTCGCTCACTCTGGAAGCTCTTGGAACTAATTGGAAGAAGTGAGTCAGGCCTTCGGCATCGTCGTAGCGCTGATGGGAGTACTTAAGCGGCACCCAGTCGTGGCTGTCTCTATCCCCAAGGTCATAACAACTTCCATAGTATCAATGTCTATAAGTTACAGGTGGGTTGATTGCTTGAATTTCATGCTTGTGGCCATGAGCTTAGCGTTTAATGTGCTGGGCGTGGCCAAAGTATTGATGATATAATGCTTTAGCTGTCTTTCGATGGATTGATATATCGTTCAAAGCGACCTGATACGATCTAAATCAATGCGCCATCCTGGCCGGCTGTTGTCTCTTAGCTCCCAAACCTGGCTCAAGTATCTCCCGTACCGCACGTCGTCGCAACATTCCCGATCCTACACTGATACAATCCGCATGGAGCCCACAGTGCCCGCCTCAAAGGCATGGTCACCCTCGAAGTGATCCTCCCATTCACCTTGCAGGTCACCTGCTTTCCACACCGTAACTTTGGTGGATCCCGAGACGCGCATGTATGTGACATCGCCACCTTTGAGACCAGCATCTTCCAGGAAAATGGCTCTGAAATCTCCTTCTGGAAGTGTGACGCCCTTGGTGGTATCCGTGATATCTTTAGTTGGCCAGATAGTGACACCTCGTGGAGGCTGTGGAACGGGAATACGTTGGGCGAAAGTAAGCTTCAAGACGTACGCGTCCGACTCGAAAGGCTTTTGTGGAAGCGTGATGGTCAAGTCGTATTGGTTATGTTTGGACTGAAGGCCAGACGGTCCACCAATAAGGTCGATGCTCATTAGCCCTGCCATGCTGACTCTGGCCTCCGAACCGAAATGATTAATCTTCACCTCCCCATTCTCTGGCCACCCGAGGACACTAGCGTAGAGTATGTTTTCTTCCTTGTTCCGTGTGAAACGAATGTCTCGACTGTCACCCTCCAGAGGCTTGGTGAACGAGCCGCCCCCAGCCCTGTTAGGACCCTCACCGTATACATCCCAGGCTCGCGTTCCGTAAATGGCTTCACCGTTGCGTTGAAGCCACGCACCGATACCCCGGAGAATGGTTTCCTGCTCGATGGGTAAGACACCGGCTGCGGTAGGGGAGATATTCAGAAGCATGTTGCCGTTCTTGGCAACACGATCTAGGAGTGAATGGATCATAGACTTCTGGGAATAATAGCTGATGCCTTTGGTGTAGCTCCATGAGGATGCGCTGATGGCTTCATCGGTAAGCCAGTAAGGCCGAGTCAGGTCAGCTGGGCCCCCACGCTCCCAGTCGGCGACAGCAGAAGTGTCCCGGAAGCCTTGATCGAAATGCTTGTACGTCGTCAAAACTTCCTGATTCCACTCTACGCCACGGTTGAAATAGGTTGCCAGAAACTCGAGTCGTTCTCTTTCGCGAATGGCACAAATGTCGGAAGACCCGTGGCAGAAACCCGGGCTGTAAAGGCCAAAGTCGTTCCAGATCATATCAGGTTTCACGTGGTCCATGGCTTCCAGTTGCTTTGCAAGCCACCTCTCAGAGCCTTCCTCGTGATTGAACTGCCCAAGCAGCCTGCGCAAGCTGGGGTCGCTTTGCTGAGGCGCGAATCCGAAGAAGCCATTTGTATTGTAGGCCTGATGCATTGCGATCATGAACTTCATTCCATTATCTCGCACAAGTTTCTCAAAGATGCGCACAATGTCCAGCTTGGGACCCAGCTTGGCTGAGTTCCATTCGTTGAACTGGCTGTCCCACAATGCGTAGCCATCGTGATGCTCTGCAACGGGGCCAGCAAATTTTGCTCCCGACGCCTTGATCACTTCGATCCAATGCTCGGGGTCCCAATCGCCTCCTTCAGACGATCGGACTGGCTTGAACTGTGCCAGGGTGCCTTGCAGGTCGGCACTACCAAATGTGAGATTCTGGTATCCGAACCCTCCCTGCACGCTGGGATCCCCATAGGTCGAGCGGTGGTGCCGACCCATGTTGTCGTTGGCATCATACATGTGACGAGGATACCATTCGGTGCCATATTCTGGTACCGTGAACACCCCCCAATGCCAATAGATTCCGAATTTGGCGTCCTTGAACCACTCTGGCGAAGGATTGTGCTGGTCTGTTGACTCCCATGTCGGCTGGAAAGGGCCTGCTTGCCGCTTGGTCGGGCTGGCGATGCTATGGTGAGGCAACGTGAGCAAGACAGCTGCTGCCGCAGCACTGATTGTAGATGCTTTGGCGATCATGCTGGGCTGGCTAACGTGTTGAAGACCAATAGAAGGCAGAAAGTGCGCTGTGCTGGATAGAAGTGATGGAAGCAAAGTTGGCATCTCACAACTCTCTTATAATATTGTCGACTAGAGAACCCCACATGACATAGTTCTTAGGTCTCGTATTTGCGAAGGGCATTGTCTTCGAGGATAATTGTCGTTGCTCTGCATTTCCCCAGACTTACCCCGCGTGGTGCTGATGATCTCGCGCGAGGTCGAATACCGATGTCTGGGGTAAGCGGTGGAAAAATAGAAATGTCTCGAGTGACTGCAGATCTGGGAGCAGCGCTATTGCACAAGGAGTAGGAGGAAGGTCAGCCAAGCTCGGATATATCATCGCCAAGACTGGTGGCTGAGTTCCAAGATTACCCGCCGGATGTTCAAGTACTGCCGATTTTCCATCACGACTGTAGGTGTAAGTAAGCTACGAACGTGGAAGAGAAAACTGACCCAGTTACTTGACCCCAAGACCTAATGCGTGAAAGGCGAGGATACTGCATTCTAGGAAGCTACTGCAAGCGACAAATGTGAAGGACCTTGCGCCTTCAACCAAAAGGCTAATCTGATCTACCAAATGTTGACGGTCAAAATTGTACCGATGTGGTGCTATCCTGTCGTAGAGCGAGCTCTTTAGCACGCTTCCCAGTTCATGCTGAATCCATGCACTCAGCCCCGAGGAGCATCATCATTCATGTTGCAGTGGGCTACAGCCGAGAGCTTCTCTCTTCTATGGCAGGCTCAACTTTGCTCAATTGTCTGAAGGTCTGTAATTTGATATATGCGAACGCGGTTGCATATGTGTGTTCTGCGTAAAGAACCCTAGCAAGGATCCTAAGACTGTCACATCGCAAGATGCAAGAACCTCTCAACTCATTTTATCCGTCGACATTGGACACAGCTCGCGCTTGGCTTGCTGCGTTTGTACCGTGAGTTCCATTGGCGATGAACCGAGCAACCTCAGCATCGTCGTGTGGGGCTCGCAGTTTGCCCGTCTGCTTGAAATTTCCGTTCCGGGATCGACTCAAGGTAATGCCTGCGCGAGACTCTCCTGACGTACCACCGATGCCAGCCGTCGCGGTCCGGAATCCCGTCAAGGACTTGTTTCGCTCAGATAGCTTGTCTTCAGTCTCATAGTCCAGGCCAAGTAGAGCATTCTCCTTAGGCCGGATGCCTTTGTTGCAGAAAAGTGATAAGATCACCGGACGCTCGCCGCTTGTCTCATTGTTAGGACCGGTACCGTGCCAAAGGCGGCCCTCGAAGCACAGCGCTGTGCCGGCAGGTGCCTCAGCAGCTATGGAACCCTCCTATGTCGCAAAGCTTGTCAGAACCTCTCTAATACTGTTTGCGTCTTGAGCCGAGCGAGGATACTTACTATCGAGAACATGTTGCGAGGTCTAACATTGCCAAGATGAGAGCCTGGGAAGATTCGTGTTCCTCCATTCTTCTCCGTCATGTCAACCAACAACCAAGATATGTTGAGAGCAACCGGCTTGCTTCGTCCAGCACCCATCACACCCGAGTCCCAATGGAGAACCTGTGGATGTCCTCCAGGGCGTGCTATGTTAGCATTGTAGCTCCAGAGCAGAGGAGTGTCGCCCAGGTACCATGCTGCAATGGCGTCGACCAGAGGATGATTCATCAGGTCGTGGAACTCATCGCCTTTGTTGTACAGGTTCCAAACCCGCTGGTTGGGCCTAGTCGGACCTCCGTCGAAAGTTGCAACACCAGCATTTCGTTCTCCGGCAGCTTGCTCCTGGACCGCCTTCTTCAGAATGGCGACCTGCTCCGGCGACAAAGCGTTCTTCACCAATCTGTGGCGAGTTAGTATTCCGTGGACCTGCGCTCGCTTTAAAATCTCGAGTGAGTTACCCGTAGCCCCATCTCCTAATGTCTCTTCGGACTTGGTTGACGTCCTCTGTTGGCTTGGGAAGCTCGTCATCAAGATTCAAGTCTTCCTTCGGCGTGGGCGCCTTGCTCGGATTGGGGGTCAGTAAATCCGCGAACTGGACCGCCTGGATTATGTCGCCCTTGCGTTGGGACTGCAAGAATACAACGGCTTGAGGATCTTCTCCGAATCCCGTGTAGAGCCACTCGATCTGTTCAGGCTTGAGCGTGATCTCGAATGCTGGAGCCGGATCCTCAAGTGGAGCAGTCTCCAGGAACTTCACTGGAGAAGAGCGAGCATCGATCCAGATTGGTGGCTCTGTGAAGGCACCATCCGCAAGTGTGACACTGAAGACAGATTTGAGCTCTCCGAATGCCTGGCCCAGACACGCGTCAGATATGATCGAATGATCTCGAGCCGAGCTACCGAGACTCGCAGCACTTGGGGCGATCAATTCTTACCTGCAACTTTTCCTTCAAGATTTCCCGTGCGACTCGCGCCTCCCCAGCGAATCGTTGAGCAGTGGGCTTGCCATATGAGACGTTGCTGAAGTCCAGCCCAGGCATAAGCGTGGCAGAAGGCGCTGGCATGGACATGGTCACGAACTCCCAATTGAAGTAGGCCTCAGAACTGTAACGAAAGCTGATGTTGAGCGTGCGAGGGGCGAACGACACTACGTCGGCGGACAGATATATCAGTTCCCCAAGAGACAGGTCACATCTCTTATGGATATGCACCCGGGCTTATGCCATGCGAGCAATGCGACGATGCTTGATCGTGACACTAGACATGCATATGAGGGCTTAGGACGGAAGCGAAGGGATCCGATACGTAGCTGGGCCAGGAACAAGGTAAGTAATTGGAACAGCCAAGTCTTCGCTTTCGGAGCGAGCGGTGTGCAAGGGTTCTCCGTGTCGTAGAACTTGAGTTCAAAGTCGTCTGCGCAAACGATTGAGGAGCTTATGGATATATGCACGAGCAGGATCGAGTAGTTGGACTCACATAGCTGGACCTTCATACTCGACAAAATCTTTGCGAACGGCGTGATGCAGGCGATCGATCACAGCGACTCATGGCCATTTCCGCCCAGATCACATGTCCCACTCATTGTCTAGACAAGACGTTGAGAAACGCGTTCTATGAGACCGCTAATGAGCTCAATGGCCGGCCTGGAGAAATGTCCCATCTCATCATGTACGCTCCCAGCTCTTCCGCTGATTGAGACCTGGACAAGGATTCGTCCTAAGTGATTCGAGAGGCTGGCGCTGGGTGCGCTGTTTGGAACTATCGCAGACTGCGTTCGTGTCACTGGAGTGCGCTCGTGTAATCGGCTCGAGGTGGTGCGGTGTAAGTATCGACAAGTTGCGATTTGTGGATGTGGCATGGCCCTTCGAGCTGTTTCCACTGCGGAGGTCTAGTTGAAGGCGGCGGGCGGAGGCGTAAGAGTAATCGAGAGCCTGCTGGCCTTGGGATATACCTGTCGAAAGGTTTGGTAAGCTCTGGCGTTCCGAAAGTCTCCAGATGCGAAATTGCCTCTTGGGGAAAGCAGCTCTACCATACAGGCACATGAGACGAAAGAAGGTTTGTTGATCCTCTTCTTGAATGTGAAGCGTCTGGCGAGGGAGTAGGATTCTTGCAGCATGAGCCAGCATCGACGGTAGAAGCAGGTGCCTGCCAGTCTGCAGCTCCTGGGCTCGAAATCACAGCGGAGAAGACATCGCATTGAAATGCGAATTAGCAGCGGCTAACTAATGCTGCGTTGTGCAAGACGAGTATGGCGGCCCGGTCCCGCTCAGCTTGTGACACTCAACGGGGACTGCCTTTCGCGCGTGCTTCCCACGAACGTTGGCTTCTCTCCTACAACATCTTCGCACTTCGAGTCTTCACGGCTCTTACGCCCTCATCGCCTCGCGCGCCACCAATTCCACGAGCGCGGGAGCCTGCCGGCTCTTTGCCAATCGTTGTGCGCAGCGCTCTGGTCTTCTCGACTCTCAGCTCCCTCTCATACGCGAGTTGCTCGACGACGACGATCTGCAAGCCAAGGACGCGCTGAAGCAGCTGTTCATTACCACGCTCATCCAGGTACCGGAGTACCTTCGACTTTGCGTCACCATGTTGAGGCTGGAGACGCCTAGTCCACACTCCATACCAGCAGCTCTCTGCAGAAGAGCGCAGAACACTCTCGCCAAGCCACCTGTATGCTCGAGTCATCCACGCACTCCACTCGGCATTCACCGCCAACAGCACCACTCGCAACCACGACAATGCTCAGTTGCGCAACGACTTGCCATCGCCCTGGTACACCTTCCGACTCCGCTCACACGACTTCGATCAGTTCAAGGAGAAGCACAGCGCCGTGGAGAATTACCAAGCCGACATGGCAGACTCGGACAGGTACTGGAAGCTTCTGTTCAAGCTCGTGAGGTTTCTCAACAAACAGTTCCGATTTCCAGGCATGCTGGACTTTGGTAGAAACAATGTGTTCTACGGCGACTTGATCACCTCGGTCGATGGGCAGAGCCAGTTCTTTCCTCTGGTGCCGGCGTACAATGCCTTCGTGGTCACGTACCCGGTTCTGTGAAGCGGCTCACTTCCATCCGACGAGCGATCTTGTCATGGCGCGAGAGGAGATGAGGATGCCATTCCACAGGTTGCGACAGACTCTGTCACTACTACCTCAGGAAAGCGTCGAGAGACTGCATAAGAATGCACAGCAGGCGTTCGCAAAGCAATCGCAGATAATATAGCAAACTAATTGACAACGATGTGTTGTGTGCTACCCTTTGCGTGCCTCTTCATCCGATGTTTTCCACGTATTGCTGAACATTCTGCTGCCATTGGCCCTCCCCACGACGCTGCGCCCGTGTCATTGAACCTGCGATCTACTTGCTGATGCCGAGAACATGGAGTATCCAAGATGTGCAATGTCTGCGGCTTTGCTCTGCGAGATGGGTGATAGCGCTCGATCAACCATCTCCTGATCAGATTGGCCGCGGCAAAAGGCATACCACTGGCAGAGAAATTGAACATCGCGCTCCGAAAGTCAACGAGGTGTTTCCTCCTTGTAAACCTACATCGAAGTCGCTCGTCAAGTGCTGGAGCCCCTTGCTGACTCAGTCCCACATATCAACGCGAGTTTTGCTTTGCTTTGCCCGTCACTCCAAGCGCCATCCACATTCATCGTGGCCAGTCTTTGTCTCTCATTCTCCCACGCGCGTCTCCCGACTGCAGCACCTGGCGACCCGGGCTCGACTTCAGCGCTAGAGTCAAGCCACTTCCAGTGGACCATCCAAACACAGCGCTCAGCGATCCGATCCGCCGATATGCAGGACGCCACTCCGTCTCCAGCTCCTGCTGCTCGTCCAGCCATACAATTCATACCCACTGCAGAGTTACGCCCGTTGAAAGAGGAGGTCCTCGAGTTGATCAAGCCATGGGTAAGTATTACCGGAAGATCTCTTCGCAGTGCGCAAGTGCTGATTCCTTTTGGCAGCGCAAGTGCACAGAGAAGCCACCGTTCACTGCGGGTGAGCTCGTCGTGATCGTGCTTGCCATTCGCAACGAACCAAGTCAGACCCTCAAGGAGATCCAGAGGAACCTCTGCCGCACCTTCAAGTACTACTGCGAGATAGCTTTGGAAGCACATGCCCAGCGTGTGGTCGAGAAAGCAGGCAGTTTCAGGGCATTGCCAGCTCCAGTCATTGATCTTGAGCTGTTTGAAGCAGTGCGAAGCTTCGATCACCCAAATTGTATTGGCAGAATGGACACCTATAGCGTGTACAAGCATTCGGAAGTCTGTCATACCATTTTCAGCTCGGCTCCAGGCGCTCGCCTCTACCTGCGCGATTGGCTGGAGCCAGCGAGACAAGGCGTTTTCGATTTCTTGGAACTCCCGGCCGAAATCCGCGACAAGATCTACAAGATGCTCCTGGTCTTCCCCAGCCCATGGCTAGCGCTGGACAGAGACCGTGAACACTTCGCCGATGCATACGGTCGCCTAGGAG
>JAASLG010000086.1:0-46472 GCA_013365235.1 Cercospora sesami
GTGGTGATCACATCCACATGCCGACGCCAAGACATGTTTCGAGGGACACGATTGGAGCGAAAACTATAGACCTGCAGACTGCTTTCCAGCTGATCCTGGTTAGCAGAAGAAGCGGCTATAGGTTGACAAACTTCTCGGATTTGATGATGCGGTATGCTTGCAATGCGTCAATGGCTTCGTTCAGTATGTGTTCATGTGTTCTCTTGCTACTGATCGTCCGGGTAGTAGAAGAAGGCAAGCGCAATGATCATGTACCAGCCAATACACCTGGATTGGCGAACGTCAGTCATGGTGAACATGCACTTGGTTCGTGTTGGGTACTCACATTACGCCCTCAAGGTAGTTGCCCGAGCCACCTCTGATCAAGAAGTTGACGACCAGAACGCTCACGAAGAAGACGACGGTCTCGAACAACTGGAAATGCAGGTCGAACGATTTGCCCATACCCCAAGAGATAAGGACGAGCAGCCTGTATTACCGTCAGTCAGGAGTCGCGTCAGAAGTACAAACTCCAACGAGCACAGCTTACGGCGTGACAAAAAGCGCTATTTGCATTCCACTGCCCAAGGTGACAAGCATGGCGAGATTTGTCTTGTTCTTATAGGATACAATGACTGCTGTGACGTGCTCAGCAGCATTGCTCACAATGGGCAGCAGGACTATTCCAATGAATGTAGTTGTCATGCCAGTCTCTTCTACAACGCTTTCGATGCTGTCGACAAGGAATTCGGCGCAGAAGCCCACGCATACGATCGAAGCGATCATGCAGGTGAGGGCTCCGGTAGGTCCCAAAATTTCTCCGCCTTGGTGGCTCTCTTTCTGTGCGGCACCGTGCGGGTCGCCCTCGAAATCACTGTCGTCGCTGTCATCGTTGCCAGCATCTTCTCGGAAGAGGTCCTTGTGCGAGAACAGCTGAAAGTAGAGGTAGAAGAAATATAGCACGATCAGAATCATGGCCGCTCCCCTCGAAACTGCCAGAATGTCGATTGTATCGCCGTCGGCGGATCGTTGCATTGTCCAGTATAGTATTGCGGGTACGATAAGCACAGCCGCAGCCAGAGTCTGTAGCGCCGACATGATAGATGCCACAGTGGAATCATACTTGGACTCGGAGCGGCGAATGCCGCCTGCGATGAAGCAGCATCCTAGGACCTGGGGCACGTCAGTCGCATGAATAATCATGTGTATCGAGAACACAAACAAGCAGAATGTTGACAAGCACGCTGCCCAGAATGCTGGCCTGAACGAGCCGAAACTGGTTCTTCTGCAAGGCAATAACGCTGACAATCAGCTCAACAGCATTCCCAAACGTGGCATTGAGTAGACCACCAATATGAGCTCCCACGGCTTCCGATAGCTCTTCAGTGGCGAATGAGAGAAGTGCGGCAAGTGGCACGATAGCGAGGAAGTTGAGGCAGAATATCGCGCCGGGAGGCAGGTCAAGAGCGCCTGCGATGATGCCCACTGGCACGAAGACGAGCAGTATATTGATGTAGCTGCTCTTAAGAATAGCCCATGTCGTCTTCAAGACACTTCGTGGCGCTAGTCTGCTTAAAAAGCTGCCAGATTTGCTCTTGTGCTGCGCGTCCTGGTCCTGAGAATGGCTTGTCGCTCCGTATTCACCAGAGTCGGGTACATGGTAAAGTAGACTGTGCCTCTCGCCATTGCCTATGTGACGCGTATCCGATTTTCGTCTGATGAGTACGTTGAAGCGATGTCGTATCTGTGAGGCCGCTGTTTGGAGTCAAGCTCTGTCAGATCTCCACGTCCTTCGTGGCTACGGCTTCCAACTTACACATAATTTCCAATTCTCAATACCTACTGTTGGTAAGTATCGCAGTCTCACAATGGTATCGTGAAAGGAAGTGGTTGGACGTGATAGAGATGCTTGGCGATGACCGCGTCGCGCGTAGGCGAACCATCGCCTCGCTGCACGCTGCTGCGCGTCATGATCCTTTGGTGCTCGAAGCAAAAGCAACCCCTATCAGAATATCATCTCCATGGCCACTTCACCCGCATTGCACAGACGGAGAAATCGCCATGTCTGCCAGATGCTCGGCAGATTGTAGGAGGTCGGTCCATAACAGCTGAACGGAACAGTGCTGCTGTGCCACATGAAGCCTGATGGTTTCTGGGATAGGCTGCGCGATATTCGGGAGGCATCGCGCCTTGAAAAAGAGAACAAGAGGGAGAGATTGCAGTGTGGGAAATCGACGACAACCACGCCTTTGCCCCAGCAATTCGATCCGAACCGCTTCCGGCATCTGGGGTGCTTGACGGTGATGCCAATTACGCACGCGCGACTTGATGACCTGCACCTTCCTTGCGCGAGGACACCAGTGGAGTGGCAATGACGTTCGTGTACCTCAATTGTTCCAGCTCGGGTCCATTGTGGCAGGATGAGCAGCACAGGTAGGCAAGATCTCTCCACCAACAATGCCACTCATGGCTTCACGATCTCTACGACTCGCTCCCTCACTGGCAGCTCGACGCCCGTTCTCTCTCACAAGCAGATCGAATGCATACAAAGATGACCAAGATAAAGACAGCTTGAAGCGGACGAGCCACGAGTACAGCTTGACAGGATCAGATGAGGCCGCTGCAGAGAATGTCGAGACTTCGTTCGGCAGCAAACACAACACGCCAGAGGAGGCCTTGGACAATGCAGAAAGCGAGAGCAAGCGAGTGCGTCCCTGAAATATGGCCGCGGCTGTCGCACAGCTGATGGCTCACACAGATCGGCCAATCTACCAACCCGCTGAACGTCTCGCCGGCCAATGTCGAAGTCAGCAAAGCCGCGGCGCATAGACCCGAGCACGAGAGGATCGAGCAAGGGCTTTCGCGGGAGGCCAGCAAAGGTGGCAAGCCAGTGAAGGGAGGCACTGGAAGGTTGTACGCGGGAGAGGGCGAGTTGAGCAGTACGGACAAAGGCCCGAGTTCTGCACAGACTGGGAGGGATGAAAAGAAAGATCGCAGATGATACGTAGGATTGAACGGACAGCAAAGACCTGCTCAGCAGAACAGTGTAGGTGAATATCCAATTTAAGCATTCCTGCTTGGAACAGGGTAATAGGTCACCATTCGAAGCTGTCTACCACTGGGAAGAAAAGAGGAGTCTAAAACAAAGACTGCGTACTCTGCCAGCGTGTGGCTCGCATCGCTTTGAACAGATACTGTCTGTTCTCAGAGAGCTCCTCTTAGCACACTCCTGGACGTAGCCAATATCGCGAGCTAAGAAGCTTCTACTCTTCCGGAGAAAAAGTGCTTTGCCATTTGCCACAGCCATGAAGTCGACTGCGCCTCAGGCGCCGTAGGGGCAAGTTATGTGGATTGAAGTCTGAGCTTGCCTCCACCTGCTTGATGTCGTTCAGGATGATGGTGCGATCCCAATCTTCATCGTCGACACTCGATTGCTCGCACGAAAAGTGATGACTCGGTGACTAGAACTCGCGCTCGCGGCTGCGCGTCTTATCGGTGCTGCCATCCAGACTTCTCCAGCGACTACTCACACGAACAGCATCTATTCGGGGCAAATGTGCCAGCACTGCAAGGGTAAAGTATAATGCCGCCTGCGTGTCACTGCTTTAGATGGCCAGCAACCGAACCGATCACTTTCCGGGCGACCTTGTGACAGCCGCTCAACACTGCCAGCTTAGAACTGAGTCCTTGCCCAGTCCATTCTTGTGTGAGGCCGCCAGATGGTCGCAGCAGTCACATCTGGTCGGGCGCCTATCCCCTATCAAGCAGGAGACAATCGTGCTTGGCGTCCGACTTCAAGGTGGCTCTGCAACCCGACTGCTTTCCATGCTCAACATTAGAGCAGCCGTTGTGATCAATGTTACGTGGCGGGATGTATCTGGCAGCATGGGAGCACTTTTGGTTTCTTCGAGAGGCCACAAAATGTCACTATGTCGCTTCTCCCATCTTCGACGTGCCCAATGCGCAGGGCCAGCCACGGTAATCGCCCAGCGTCTCGCGCGTGACCTTTTTTGTCTTCTCGTGCCTTCTGTCATCACGGAGCTTTGACGCTCTGCAAGGGTTGTTGTTTGGATGCTTTAGGGGTCCACCAAACGCCAGCCACAAAACATCAGCAGTATCTGCTCACTGACAACATACCATATCTTGAAATGCCCGAATGCCATTCAAATTTACATCGAGCGTGACCAGCGTGACTCGGAGATGAAGCTCCCGTTGCTCGCACGTCGGAGCGCCTCCTCGTTGTGGAGAAATCGCGATCTGAAGTTGTGAAGTTCTTGAATGCAGTTTGAGGCGCGCTGCGTCCTCACAGCCGTTTCCAGTTCTGCAACCAGCTTATGCGCTCTTCAGATAGCCGTTGACGCGCAGCACTTGGACACATGTCGTCGCCGTCGTTAGCGTGACCCACCTGCTGGCAAGCATAAGACAGCGCTCTCTTCCTCGTTTCTTTCTCTTCCTTCTCATCACCTTCCACCCACCCTTCCCTTTCCCTTCACCACCCAGCACCAACCCGCACATCACCCCTTCACCTCTTCAGCATCACCTGCTAACTTCTTTCTTTCTTAGGGACACAAGAACTCGAAAAGACCAAGTCGCCCCGGGTTCGCACTCGCAGCATAAGTCCTCGCGGCGGCGTGAGTCGAGTGTGATTTGTCGGTCGCATTTCAAAGGAGTACGCGAAAAATATGGTCCAAGCCTAGCTCTCCCTTGCTGTAAAAACTCCGTGTTTATACGGTCGCAAGTCATCTGTTAGGGCGGGCATCTGCGGGTGAAAGTACATAGATTTGATCTTTTGGCGTTTAGCGTTTGGGTTTGGGCGTTCTGTTTTTTGACAAGTGGCATCTGGACTTCTGGACACTGGATTTCTGGCGACTGGACTACTGGAGCTGGACTTCTGGACTTCTGGACTTCTGGCCTCTGGATCTGGCCTCCGGACTTCCGGTCTCTGGTGCCTGGCGTTCTCGGATCTGGATCTGGACCCGTGCCTTTGAGCGGGCAGGAGAGCAACCTCATGGCCAGTGAAGGTTTCTGAATCCGGTGAGTGTCCGCTTTCCTTTCGCTGTCTTGACTATGCTGACAGCTGGCGGCAGGACTGGGGAGCCAGAAAAGACTTCAAAGCCTTTGAGCGGGCTCACAACAACCTCGCGGCCAGTGAACAGTTCACAGTTCGGTAAGTGCAGCCACCTCCGCGGCTCGCAAGAGGAAACGCTGACATCTGCCAGAATCGAAAGTGCATGGTGCGCACGCTTTCGAGCGAGGCACCTGGGATCACCGCAGCACTGCAGCATCTCGACGCCTGGAATGCCTATTGCATGTCAGCGCCACTTCTCATCAACCGACTCACCTCGCGCATTGGCATTGGCGCTGGCTTGCAACAGCTATTCTCAGCCGACCGCCACTGGAGCTTTTGAGCGGGCCATACAACAACCTCGCAGCGGTGACCAAATGCTGGAGAGGTAATAAGTCCTCTGCATTCCCATCAAGCATTCACTGATCTTGCTCCAGGAAACAGTCGCGCGGCGAACGTCGCTTTCTCTGGAGTTGCCCAGCCTTTGAGCGGGCTTCACAACAATCTCGCAGCGGTTCTGACAGGCGAGAGGGGTAAGTCATCTTGCGCTTTCACGTCCTAGCCATCACTGACAGGTACAGCAGGTGACCGACGAGCCCTGATGTCGCCTCTCTCGCCGTGTGTGAACCCCGAGCGCCTTTGAGCGGGCTTCAGAAAAATCTCTCAGTAGGGTCGGGACCGCGACACTGGTAAGCCTTCGTCCTTGTCCATACATGCACCCCTCACTGACGTGATCACCAGGTGTCTGGCATTTGTGCGTCATGCTCTGCTGCCTTCAAGACCCAACACTTTCGGGAAGACTTGAGGCCGACCGCGCGGCGGATTCTGGCATATCGGAGCCGCCTCTCCTGCGCATTGCCCCCAAGACTTCCAGGTTTGAGGCTTGCTTGAAAGCTTCTCGCGCTTCGCAGCACCTTCTAACAATCTCATTGCGGGCTGGAGCCCTCTACAAGGTATGTTCATCGCATCCTGAGCGAAATGAAGGGCACATGCACCAGCTGAAATCTTGCGCAGATTATCTTCGACTCGAGATTTCGGTGATCTCTGGTCTTCGCGGCTTCACGAAGCCTGTCCGTAGCCAGCTTTAGAGGGAGCAGTCGGTAGCAGCAATATCAAAAAATTCTTTCGTGTTCAAAGTGTCTCCAAGGAGCGGTTCATGTTACTCTCTTGTCATCATTTCGTCGCGATCGCCTGTATTAATGGGGGCGTCCTGGAGTTGTCTTGCTCCCATCGCACACATTGCAACCACAAAGTCACATGACTCTGCACCTCCGTAATAGTATTACTTTCCAATCGACATTGATGGGAAAAGTGCCGTGGTTGATAAAGACAGAAGGAAGATTGTGCTTTTGATCGGGAGTGTGAATACTGGTATTCTTGGCATCACGTGACTGGTGTTCTGATTGCTGAGACAGTCACTGAAGCATCACCTCACACTCCACACCTCACAGTCGCTCTCTATCGCTACTCTTCAACGAGCTGCGATCAACTTGCTCGGAGGTGGGTGAGGTAATGATGTGTTGTGGTTTTGACGCAAGGAAAAGTGAGGCTGAGCAGCAGTGAAGTCGAGGAATCGATAGAGGCAGCGAGAGACGATCCCATAAGCATCTATAGTGACAGTGACATGCTATCGTTTTCATAACATCAGCACAACATATCTGAACTCCGTTTAGACAATCGCAGCAGGCGTCCTACCCCACTGAGGGGCATTGATAACGAACGCCATAAGACATCCCGAGATGACAGCAGTAGAAGGCAGGGTAACGAACCAACCCATGTAGCTCCAGATTACAATCCGCCAGTTAATAGCGCGGAAGTCACCTGCGCAGAGACCAACACCAACAGTCGCGCCAATGATGCACTGTGTGGTGGACACTGGGAGGGCCAGACGGGTGGCAAGGACGACAGTGACGGCTGCACCAAGCTCCATGCAGAAACCACGAGCTGGGGAGTGCAGGGTGATGCGGTTGCCCAAGTTACGCATGAGGTTATAGCCGTATGTCCAGAGGCCAATGGAAATAGCAGCACCTCCGAAGATTAGAACCCAAATCGGGACCTCAGAGTCTTCGCCTGCCGTGTTGGTTTGCCAGATCTGATAGATGGCGGCCAAGGGACCCATGGCGTTGGCGACGTCGTTGGCTCCGTGACCGAAAGACGCTGTAGCGGCGGTCATGACTTGGAGGAAAGAGTACAAATGCTCAACTTTGTTGTCGTAGTGTTCCACACGAGCGTGCTTGTCTGCAAGGTTCTTGCCGACCAACAATCTTTGAAGAAACTTGCTTTCGTTGTTTCTAGTGTTCGCGCTCTGTTCTGAAACAATGTCGACCATGACACCGCGGAAGAAGGTCCACTTGGCGGTCTTCCAGAGCTGAGCTGGCTCCCACCATTTGGGCTTGACTTCGGGGACGGCTGGGTCGGCTGGCTTCTCGACCATGGCTACGGCGGGATTGTGAACGTACGATTCGCGGCGCTTCTCGGTGCTGATGTCGTCAACATCAACCTGAGTCTTGTCGAGAGATTCTTCGTCACTAGCGCGGTCGTTGACGATCGTGCGACCCTCGCTGTCGAGCTCAGCGCGCGTCTTGTGGCCAGCGTAGTAGTCTGGCACGAGACGCATGCCCTCGGGAACTGGACCAGCATCTGGACGGCCGAGAAGGAGAGGACCCTTGACGATCTCCCATTGTTTCAACTTCCAGTCCTCCTTGACCAAGCGAACGTAGACGAATGGCATGAGGAAGAGGGCCGAGAGGAGCGCAACACCGCCAGCGACACCAAAGATGGTGCCGACAGTAGGAGCAACTCCCCAGTCGTCGAGATCAAGTGATGCAGCTCCCTTCCAGACGACCAACATGGTCAGGATACCGGAAGTGAGGCCGAAGAAGACTGGGATCGTCCACATGCCAACAATAAGCGGGTTCCTGGACTTCATAACACCATACTGCAAAGTAATTAGCTGGACTCACCACAGCGAATACCCTATGCTTGAGCTTACCTTGGTGAACAAGAACAAGAGCGCGCCAAAGGCTCCAGCAACGCAAGGCGCGATACCCCACGCCGCGAAAACCTGAGATACACCCTCCCAACTCCAGTCGACGCCATTGGCACCGACTGTCGCGAATCCGACACCGATAATACCACCAATGATGCAGTGTGTTGTTGAGACGGGAAGACCGATTTTGGTAGCGAGGGTCAAGAAGAGGGAGGAACCGATAAGAGCGCACAACATTCCCAGCATGAGCACAGAGGGGGTCTCCTCAAATTCGCTGATCTGGATGATGTCGTTTCGGATAGTACCCGCGACACGGTTACTACTAATGGTTAGTTGGATGTACAAGTGAAATGGAGTCTCATACTAACCCCGCGAGTACTGCTCCGAGGAACTCCATAACTGCACCAATGGTCATGGCTTGGATCATGGTCAAGGACCTGGATGAGACCGAAGTCGCGAACGAGTTGGCCACATCGTTAGCACCAATGTTCCACGCATCGAGGAAGGCGAAACACAGGCCGAGGCCGAAAATGTAGCTGTACTGTGGAAGAGCAGCCATTGTGTCGAGGTACCGTCAAGCAACGAGATACGGCAGTGGGGCTGGTGCCAAAGAAAGAGTGGATTTTGCAATGAACCAAACGTAAAGCAATCCCTACCTTCAGCTGTACTTATATGAGGTGGAAGGGCTTTCCACCACAAGCAAAATCTGTGCCGCTGCCAGATCGATCATGGATACCAAGCATTGCCATGAGGTGCTAGGAGGCACGATTTCCCTCGTGGCGAACGAATGTTTGGCTGGGTTCGATTTTGCCCATGGCTCACAGGGCCAGCAACAGATAGTAGCGCTCGCTTTTGGTTTCCTGGGTACTGTACTTGGCTCTCGGTCTTCTGGGTTGGCGCACAGTGCTGAGAGAAACCAAGGCTTCCTCGGCGACGTTCGACAGCCGTAGAGTGGGTACAATAAGGTGATTCTGTTGAAGCCCAAGATACTGCGCGAGCTTCTCCGCATTTGTTTCCGACGTCTGACCTTGAGTTGATCGAATGCGCTCACGACGGCCAGCGCGGCCACGAGGCTTTGGCGCAAATCGTGGTATACAAATTCTGTAGCGACGTCTTCCACGAGAGCAGGTGCGATTTAGTGTGCCAGCGAAACGCACGCTGCTGGTGTTGGCAAGGGCTGTTGGGTCGTCGCCTCGCATCGGCTGGCGAGGAACTTTCCACTCCAATCATGTGGCGCCTCTTCACCACGTGTCGGAGCAGCCCTTCCTGCCGCCATGCTTCTCCTTCTTTGCCAATGACCTAGAACATCTTCGAACAGACACCGCTCTCTTGGATCGCCTTAACATTGCGCGGTAATCGATGCAGTCCTGTCAACACTCAAGGACCAGCTTCCTCTTTGGTATCTTCTGCCCGCTTGTCCTCAGCGAGCTGCATGGGACCATTCTCACGCATTACGTGCAGGCAGGTCTGCTTCGGCGTTCGCCGATGCCACTGTACCGTGTGTCCATGCCAATGCAATACCCAAGGGATCTAGCAGAGATGTCACATTGAGTGAAGCTCCTGGCCAGTCATGGACTTCGGAGCACCCCACGAGATCTTCTTGCTCGCTAGCGTGTCGGCTTAGATAAATGGTGCGTGTTGACGATGCCGATTGACAGTGCGCAATCGGGGAGAGTGATGCCAGGCGCCGTCGTGAGCTCGAACAGAGAGAAAATCCACGTTGGAGACGGGAAGATGAGGTTGAAGTGTGGCAGGCGGGAAATAATATAGATGTAGTCGGCTTGGACCATGTCCTGGCTGCGATGTCACTGAGCCCCGTTGATTCGCCCAGCCATATGCGTGTCGGATCAAGGAATGCGAGCTGTACCCGACACGGTTGTTGTATCGATCTTTACGGTGGGCAACGTCTCCAGCTCAGTGCACAGTGAGTGCACATAAGGAGTTGAGCTTCGCACTGGCAGAATCTGATATTGTCGTCGCCGTGTCCGTTGCATTGCAGACATTCTTATCCTGATTGGCTGCGGACTTGACGCCGTGCCAGGCAGCTCCGAGCAGGCTTGTGATGTCAAGCTGTCTTCAACTTTCTTCCGACTTGCTTGCCATATCCCCAAAAGCCACTACATGGACGAGCTGCGATGACAGACATTACGGGAGACTTCAACATCTGCTTGAAGCAAAAGGGCGCTGAGCCGGTCTTGCCCAAGCAGTATGATCTTCAGACCATCAATGCCTTCCTGCAGGAAGCGTACAGCATAGTATGTATGCTATGGAAGCTGCAAGAGGCCCCGTCTAATATCCGCTCCAGTATGCGCGAATAGCAGACCTGAACCGCGAACTACGTACCATTCGCCCAGCCTACCTCTCGACAGCACAGCCCTCTCGACGACGGCACGTGAGCGATAGCGCCCGACCCTTGACAGACGACGAACGCGAGGCTATCGATGCCCAGTCGAAGCAATTGTTGCGACAACTCAATGCGAAAATCACCGGACTCAAACAGGCTGAGGATGTACGGAACCAGACATTGGACTCCGTCGCCCTGCGCAAGCGTGCCCAAGGCGGCTGGATGGGGCTCGGACGATGGGCAGCAGGCGGAGCGCAAACTGCAAAATCGCCCGAAGAAGAGCTTGAGGAGGCTGCCAGAAAGACCATTTTCGCTGTCAGAGAGAGCATCATTCTGTACTTGCAGCAGAAGCTGGAAGAAGCTGGACGGGTGCAGAGTGAAATGATGGACATACGTTTGACCAGGGAAGTGGAGAAGACGAAATCTATATTGGCCAAGTCAGCCATGGGTGGTGCCACATCTCACCTCGTGAGCGAATCTCTGGCGTCTTCTCAACCAGGCCCGTCGAAACGGCAGCGCTTCTCTGCTGAGCTGGAAAGCGGAACGTCCGACTCGACAGGGCGAGAAGAGCTGAGTGAAGAACAGCTCCAGATATTCGCAGAGGAGAACAATGAGCTTCTCAAGCACTATGAGGACCAGCTGGACCAGGTCAGGACCGCGGAGAAAAGTATCCTGGAGATCAGCGAGCTGCACAATACTCTTCATGCCAACCTCCAACAACAGAGCGAGCATATCGAGCAGCTGGTACAAGACTCGTACTTGACGACTGAGAATTTGGGCAGAGGTAACAAGGAGCTCCAGCGAGCGAGCGAGCGACGGAGCACTGCTCAGTTACTATTCTGGTCGACCTGCGCCTTCTGCAGCTTTCTGGTGGCTTGGGACTTTTTCATATGAGAGCTACCTCCTTCGAGCATTGTCTATCACGCGAATCTACGCTAATTATTCTGCAACACAACTTTGAGAACCACAAAGCAGCCCTATTCTTGAGAGAAGAATCCGAAAGGAAGATCATGCATCATGGGCTCAACACTCTTCTGAATATGCAGACCTTTTAGGATGCTCCGGATGCTGCAGCTCTGGGAAGAACTCTTCAAGCCCTCCCCAATCGGCTGCACTCAAGTCTATGTTCTGGTCTGTCTCGTTCTCATGCAATGCAGCTTCGATACTGGTAGGGGTCCTGGACTGCTCCGTTTCCATCGATGGGGTTGCACTGGGTCGGCATGAGATTCGATCTCCCGCGCTGACAGTGCTGTGCAGCTCGGACGCATCCTCTCTCAAGAGATTCCACAGATTGATTCGATGTGCTGATCGCTGTCTGGCAGCATTGGAATAACTCGAAGTGTTGGTTCCAGTCTCAGTCTCCGCAGCGCCAAGCGACCTCTGCGGCAAGAGCATCTCTGTGGTCGTTCGCAATCGGTCAAGCAGCGCTTGGATCTTTTGCAGTAATTCGCATTCAGAGTGTGCGCTTCTTTCGACTGCATCTGCGGCTTCGGCAGCTGCGGGCGTCTGATCTAAGACCATTAGCTACAGATTCTAAGCCGCTGTGCGAACGTTCAACACTTGCCTACGAAGCGGTACTCTGTCGTGACTCTGCCAGACTTTTCCTCATATATGCACTGCAGCTATGTTAGAGATCTCCTAAGGGCACGCGACTCTCACCAAATTGGAAGTTCAGTGTGGTACAAAGCTTACCAGGGAGCTCGTTTCTCTGCACCTCGCGCAGACTGGTCGTCCTCGATCGCACTTCAGCTTTCGACGTCTGCATGGTGTTAGTAATTGGCAGCAGCAAGGAAAAACTATCAATGCCGACCTGCAACTCCGACATGTGGTAACGCTACGATCACTGTACCGAGACATGAGAAGCAAGGAGTGAGTTTGCTTGAGAATATTACAACTTAGCGCAACGAGATGCTATCATGCGACTACATCTGTCATGATATACACCCACGACTACGGCATCGGTCGAAGCAACATGAAGCGTCTAGACATACCACCGACCCAACTATCCTCGAAGAAGTAGCTGGAGACGGCTGATTGTTATGAAAGCCAGTCGCATTGTGCTCTGAGGTGAATAATCAGGCTCGCCCGTGCCGCATAGCCACTCTTTGAACCGCCGCTCCGTGCTGTGGCTGTTACACGAGCCGGTGGCAATAGACTGAGCCCAGATCCTGCTCGTGATAGACAATCAGAAGCCTCAGCTCGTCCAAGTCGGATGTCGTCAATGGACGAGATCGCCATTAGTGATGTCAAGCCCCGGAGCTTAGGTCCGGGCATTGGCTTTGTAAGACGACTTGTGCGATTGTTCGGCGACGTGAAAAACCGACACCGAAGTCCCTTGCATGAACTGTGACAAGGAAGAAGACCACTTCAAATGCTGTGTCAGCGCGTGAAGTACTTGTCTGCCAACTTCCATTCGTCTCTGATGTAGAGAGCTTCGAATTGACTTCTGTGACTTTCACAAGCTTGGCCCGAGGCTGTATGGATCTTATGAGATCCTGCGGGCGTTGCGCGAGAACGAGGTGCGCCAAAATTACACTCCACGACTGGAAACGTCGCTGCATCGCATCGTACAGTAGGCAGCAACTGAAAACTGAAAACACTGGAACGTGCACACGGCGGTTGTATATCTGAACAGTAGATACCTATCGAAACCCATTTCTGCCATTTTGCCTTGAACTAGCAGTTCCATCGAATCCGCATCAAACTCTCATCAAACTGCACACCAAATCAAACTCCTGCCAGCCTCAGCTCAAGACGGAAGCAAAAACATACGCGCACTACTCCTGCCAGCATCACGCATCACATATCACCGAGGACACCAAACCAAGACACCTCATCAAGAACATCATAACCAACACAATGTCCTCCCTCCTCACAAGCCTCCAAACCTTCTTCCTCGGCATCCAGCCTCCCGGTGCCCTCCCACCATCCCTCACATCCTCCTACATAATCTTCCACTTCATCTTCGCCTACGCCGGAATTTCCACTCGGCCGTGGAAATCCCACTACAAAATCGACCACCAAGTCTCCCCGCGCGAAGACTTGACAAAATACGGACCAAAAGGTCAGCCTGACCGTCCATACTCCCAAACTCCAGCATGCATGACAACTTACTAACGCCTGCGCTGTTGAATCCTATAGCCGTCGCATCAGGGAAAATCACCCAAAAGCAACTCAATCAGATCATCCGCGTACAATCCGCTCACGAGAATAGTGTGGAGCATTTCCCGCTTTTCGTTGGAGCGCTTTTGTTCGCTCATGTGGCGCATTTGCCAACAGAGGTGACCAATAGGACAGGAGCGTATTATACGCTTGCGAGATTGGTGTATGTTGCTTCGTACGTCCTCATTACGGATGCGAAGTTAGCTTTGCTGCGAGGAGTGGCGTGGTGGGCGAGTAACATTATTTGCTTGAAATTGGTTTGGTTGGGCGGGAAAGCTTTGAATGCTTGAAAAGTTACCTGATTGAGGGGAATGGATGGCGTACGAAGCTGAGCGCATAAGATGCGGAAAGAAAATACGACGACAGCGAATGGTATCAGGACACAGTACGATTCAGAGAAGAGGAATTTTCATCATTGCACAGCAACAGCACTTTTAATGTTGAAGCTAGGGCCCCAGGCCCTGAATTTCTGTCAACCTTCTACCGACTTGGTCTCGTGCCTGGTCATGCTCTCGTGCCATTACTCATCACATACCGTAAAGAGAAGTCCTGTCAAACCTCTATGATGTCTCGCGAACGACAGCATCGACTGATTTGGCAAAGTAGTCGATGTTTTTGGTGTTGAGACCGGCCATGGAAATGCGGCCGTTCTTGGTCATGTAGATGTGGTACTCGCTGCGAAGCTTCTCCACCTGCTTCTCGTTCAGGCCAGTGAAAGAGAACATGCCAATCTGGTCGGTAATGTGGTTCCACGTGCCGGGAGTCTTGGCCTCCTCGAGACGTGTGCGAACAGCCTTGCGCATCTCCTTGATACGGCCCGACATGGTGCGCAAATCCTCTTCCCATTGTGCGAAGAGCTTGTCGTCGTTGAGGACAAGCGAAGCGATGCGAGCACCATAAGCGGGAGGATTTGAGATCTCCGAACGCTGGAGAATGGCCAGTTGGGAACCGACACGCTGCGTTGTCTCTGCTGCGCTGGAGCCCGGGGATGTGACGAAGTGGAAACAGCCTGCACGCTCGCCATACAGACCAAAGTTCTTGGCGTAGGATTGAGCGATGACGAGCTCGAACCCTTGCTCGACGAAATAGTTGATGGCCCAGCCATCCTTTTCGAGCGAGCCTGAGGCGAAGCCTTGGTAGGCAGTGTCGAAGAACGGGAAGTGCTTCTTGGACTTCATGACCTTTGCGATCTCCTTCCACTGATCTTGCGTAGGATCCACGCCGGTGGGGTTGTGGGCACACGCATGCAGCAGAATCACGCTGCCCTCTGGCGCGTCCTTGATAGCACCAATCATGCCCTCAAAATCGAGACCCTTGGTCTGCTTGCTGAAGTATGGGTATTGCTTGACCGGCAGTCGGACGTTGCCGAAGATCTGGTTGTGGTTTGCCCATGTTGGGTTGCTGACGTAGACCGCCTTCGCCTCTGCGTTTGCCGGGTTGTAGAACTTGGCGAGGAAAAGGGCACCAAGATGCACAGCTCCTGTACCGGAGATGGTCTGGAGTGAGATGACACGCTTGTCTGCGATGGCAGGCGAATTCTTGCCCAAGATGAGCTTCTGAGAGGCGGAGGTGAAGTCGGGGAGACCGGCGATGGGAAGGTACTCGTGGTTGAGGTCAGGATCGTTGCGAAGGAGTTCGTCTGCCTGAAGTGGATGTTAGCAAGGAGTGCATGCTCCGACTTCCGCATTATTGAAGCTCGTGGATGCATTCTGGCTAATGGTATTTGTCCCGCATCGCCAACCCGAGTGAATAGAATGTATGACTCGAACACCTCCTTCACGCTGCCCACCATCGAGAGCGGTGTCTGCCCAGCTGTCGCCACCGGTGATATTCGGACTCTTTCTCTGTGCTCCGAACTAGCTTACCTGCTTCACGACTGGGAGAACCCAAGGCTTCGCATTGTCGTCGCGGTATGCTCCAATTCCCAGATCGATCTTTTTCGAATCGGTATCCTTGCGGTAGGCGGCCATCAGTCCGAACAGCGGATCCTCTGGTGCCAGAGGCACGACATCCTGCGTGAAGGCCGTAGCCACGTTGTCGCCAACAGACCCCATGTTGAGTTGCGATTTGAGTTGCTGGAGTCGGTGTTTGGAAGGGTTGGTGTTGTTGTTTGAAGATGACATTGGCGGGACAGCTCAGTGGGCTGTTATGTAAATTCGTGGAGCAAGTGGGCCAGGGTCTCCGCCAGACGCGGCAACGGAAGGCGCGTCTCGGGCTCGTGTGGAGAAATGGAGCTTGCTTGAGCTTTTCGCGTTTCACTTTGCGTCTTCACTTTGCAAAATGTCGCGGTGTGCTGCTTTCGCGAGCAGTGCAGCCCAGCGGGTCATATGCTATACAATTTATCCCGGCTCATTTTCGGTTCCATGTGATGATATCAACACACCATCACATCAGAGCGTAGTCTACTCGCCCAGCCTAGGCGAAACGCGGTCAGGAAATACCCACGGAGCCGAGGCACGCCCTGCTAACCTGCTCGGTCTTTGACGTTCTTCCACCTGCCTACCACGCGCTTTCTGCAGTCCATGCCGGACGCGGTGGGGCCAGAATGCTTTCGCCAAAGAGACATTGCCTCAAGCTAATCGAGATAGGTGCACATTTCTTGCCAGCTGACAGCGCATCTTTCCTGGATATCGCGCTCTAAGCCACCGGCCTTCACTCCGTAGCCAGTATACAAAGTTGCCAAGCTATTGCAGGCTGCGGGTAGGACGGCGAGAACGCGGATCTGCATCGCTCTGGAGGACAGCAACTAAGGAACTGGTATTGGCAAGGGTGTCGAAGACGTGGCTTTTGCTATTCTGCGTCGAAGCTGACGAAGGACCCTAGTCCAGTGACATGCAAGACACTTTCTCTCTTCGCGCCTTTCTGCTACAGCGCTCCTCACGCGGCTCGGCTGCTCTGCTCCAGTTCCATGGAGCCACTGCCTCCTATTCTGACGTCTGCTCTTGTCGGGCATTTGTACGATCAGCCCACCCAGTCGAAAACAGCCTTGGCGAACTGCTCCGGATCCTGCAATGGCGCAAAGTGGCTCACATCCGTGAACTTCACATATCCACTCCCCTTGATCACTTGATGCTGGTGGAAAGGCACACCACTGTTCACCGCCTCATCGTACTGCGCCTCCGCAATAGTCACCTTCTTGCCATCAATCGTCGCCAACTTGGCATCCGACCAGTTAGGTTGCGTGCCCTCCAACGTCTGAACCTTCAACGCAAAATCCGTGAAGTTCGCCGTTGGTTGAAGTTGAGCATACTCCGTTCCGCAGCGGGCAACAAATTCCGAGAAGATCTGGGTATCGCCGAATGTGGCATTCGTATCAGAAGGCTTCTGTGAGCCGGCGAATGCGAATGCCTTCTCAATGGTAGGGTTGATAGCTGGATCCAGAAGTCCTGCGAAGGTCGTGATCGCGCCGTCACTCCAGCCGAGCCAGTATGCCTTCTCGACGCCTTGGGTACGGAGAAGATCGACGGTGTCTTTGGCGAATTGCTCGAACCCAGTAAAGTCCGTTGGCAGGTAGGTGGAACGTCCATGGCCACGGCGGTCGACTGCGATGACATAGTGCTTCTTCGACACTCTGGAGATCACATCGCCGAAGTATGCGGAGTAGCCTAGACCACCTGCGATGAAGACGATCGGGATCCCGCCAGCAGCTTCATTGTACTTCTGCGACCAGAGCTGGACCCCGTTGATTGCTGTCCTAGCTTCGCTAATTGGGGCCGGAAGAGCTGGAGTGGGTGGAAGGGTTTCCCATACCGCTACGCAGAGCGCCGTGCCAGCGAATGGAAGGAGACTTGAGACGCGCATTGTGATCGTCTTGAAGTTGGTCTGAAGTTGCAACTACGTCTGCGTGCTCTTGGGTGCTTATGTGCGGCATCTTTTATTGTTCCGTGGCGCCATATGGCCCGTGTTCGTATAAGTCTCACTTAAGTCTCACTCCGTGGACGCCACGCACACCGATATTCCGCCGTACGGAGTTTGTTGGCACTACCACTTCCGGAGAGCAACCATATCCGATTCTTCCAACGTGGTTTCCGCTTACTGTGCTTTTGACGTTGCAGAGACTTGATTATGGCGCGACGACATAGCTTGAGCCTCCTCGTACGCAATTCGCCTAGCTTAACTGCGGACTTTCTCAAATGCTGGCCGCAGGACAAGGCAGGACGCTCTAGACCTGCGCAAGCTTGGATCTTAGTCGGTTGAATCCATATCGGCTCTTCCTACACCCGTTGCCATCAAGCTGGATGTTCGGATATCAATGTCGCGCACGTTGTTCCTGTCCGATGGTGGAACATTTTTGCTCTGCAAATCGTCAACAGTAGTCATCAGCCTACAAGAGAGAACCGTATCGCAGTGCATTCGCCGATTGCAATCTTCGCATGAGATTCGTGACGATGCCAATAAGCAGTGCATCGCGTGAAACTCATGATTCATGAGAATTGAAGTATGCAGATCGATATACCTCAACGGCCCAGCGCCTTCACTCTTGCCTCGAGGTCTTCCACCCAGCCCTTGACAAAATTTCCATTCCTCCCGTTCGCCTGGCCATGCTGCTCAACAGCTTCTTCCACTTTTTGCAACCCTTCTCGCCACATCTTTAGCTCTTTGTCCATCTCTGCTTGCCTACTTTCGATATCGTCGAGATCTCGGCTTGCGTTAGCGGCTGCCGAGTGCAGCGTTCGAAGTGACCGTAATCGCTCCACAAGCGGCGGGACAATAGGAGAGAGTGATTGAAGACTGGGAAGTAGAGTGTATAATGTCTCGAGCCTTTTCATGTCGTCGGATGACAGCAGCGACGGAGCTTCGCTCTCTTCGTCATCGTCTGATCCGGCTGGAGTGCTCTTCGCGCTGACTGCAGCTCTCTGTAGTTGTGCAAGATTGTGCGCTTCTGACTTGAGTTTTTGTATCCGGGACGTGGCTTGTTCTAGTGAGCTCAAAGATGTCGCAGTAGTCAAGCTGGCAAGCTGGTGATCGAGTAGCGTCAGAGTCGGCAGCAATGGAGTGGATGCGGCGTCTGCATCTGTGACCGAGTCCAGAGATGCTATGCCCAGTGACTGCTCCAACGCAGCCAGCCTGGCCTCAAAGGCTGAGACCTTCGTCAAGGTGTGCTCATCATTCGCATCGCCATCTCGATCGTTCCCATTGTCCGGTATAGCTGTTGAAGGTGCATCGTGGAAGACGCTGCCACTATTGTTCCTGGCGTGACCTTTTCTCTTCCGTGCTTTCTCAGGTAATTGCGCTTCAGCAAGCATCTCGCATAGCTTGTCGGTAGCATCCACATAGCCATCGTCATCCTCCCCATCCTCATTGTCAGTGTCTGCCTTCCTCTGCCGTCTCTCCGCTTCTGCCTCTGCACGGCACTCCTCGACTTCCCTACGCAGTCTTGCAATCTTCGCCTCCAGAGTCTCATCGTCGTCCTGCAGTGCGCCACCGCGTTTCACACGATACCCTTTCCGCCGGCCATCAACTCTGTCGCTCAAGTCTGCTCCTCTAGTCTCGATAACGCGACTCTGTTCGCCAAACCGCAAGCGCGCACCACTGACATGCAATCTTCGTGTGCTGATACCGCGAAAGTCGTCATCGTCTTCTTCATCGGCACTCGTGTCTGAAGGCTCCGAAGGAAGTGGAGGTGAGGAGCGATTTCCAGCCGTGCTTGCGGTCGTGTCGTCGTCTACGTATGTTTCGTAGACATCTGGTGCGGTGTCCAGGCCAGGCAGCTCTGAGCGAGGTGCGGGTGCGGTCGCCATCGTGTTGTGTCTTCGTCGTCTGTTTTGAAGAATGTGAACCACGAAGTTGAGCAGTCGCAGCTGCTGCAAGGTCGTGGAACGAGATGGCCAGAGCGTCAACACGACTTCACGTGCAGACGACGCTTCTTCTCTTCTCTTCCCTTCTTTACACGCACTTTCACTAATGCTCAAAAACATCATTCCACTGTTGACTGAGTTTGATTTATCTAGTGCGCCGTTTTGGCCTTGTACACATGGACGCTTTTACGGATGATGCTCATCTCACTTCACGCTGAGACAAAATGCTCATGATTGCCGTCAGCATTTATCAGTCATGGTTGGTTGGTACTCACCGCGGCTACAACAGTGCGATGCTCAACGATGGATACTGAGCCGCCAGCGATGGACAAGTCACATCGTATTCACTAAGACAAGGCGCTCGAAAGTTGAGAGCAGGCGCTGGACAACGTATCATTTCGCAAGCCATTCGATGTGTGAGCAAAAAAAACATGTTGGCTCTTCATAGCATGTATGCGCGGCCTCACCAAATGCAATTTGCCGTTCTTCGAGGTGGTCCAGGCACATATGTGGTTGAACCTGAAGCCAAAATCCTGCCAGCTGTGCTCAGCGAAGCCCTTTTTTACAGAGAAAAATTGCCTGTCATCTTGAGCAGTCCTCGATGGGGATGAAAAAAATCACAACGGCTGCTTCCTCTGATCCAGAAGAGCATGCAACTTCTAGTGCTTGCGAAACGAACCAATTCAACGAACCTCATTCAATTGTCGCAATGCTGTCCGCAATCACGAGGTTGCTGCTCGCAACACTTCTGCTCCTGGGCACCATTACACTCGCACATGATGACAGAGACAAGCTAACGCCGCCGCTGATCAAGCCACCAAAGAATGGAGGAATTGTTAACAACCCCATCCAGTTCGACATTTTCACCTACGATGATAATGACTGTCAGTACGTGCTCAATTCAAGAAAGAGATTCGCTGCCAATCGAGGTACCCCATGCTATCAGATTCCTGTGGGATTTGACAGCTACTTCTATAACATCTACCAAGGGGTCGAAAGTGCCAACTGGGTGGTACCGAATGCTGTCCACGGAAACTGTGACTGGAGGGACGGGTGCGGGAACCAGAGGACCGACATTTTTCTGACAAGACATGGACTTTGCAATATTACAGTCTTTCCTAATGCTCAGTGCAAAGGGCTGCCCATACACACCCGCGAAAAGGTAAGCGCAAACGTCGAATAAACGGGAATGGAACCGAAGCTAACATTTGTCCCTCTGCTAAGGCAAACTGGCAAATGAACGCCAATCAATGCATCAAGAAGTTCTTCATGGACCCAGTGACGAAACAGCGTGCGCGAGGGCACAGCATGGCTGTGTGGTGTCAGCAGTTTGACGACGTGCTCAGAAATGAAGTACATTATCCCTACATGCTGAATATGTGTCCAGCCGGACCCCCAGATCAATACGACATACGGCAACACGAAAAACCTGAGGATCCGTACTTCTGGCCAGATTTTGGCTATGAGCCCAAGACGAAATCTTGCGAGAAGAAGCCTACGTCCAGTTCTACGAGTACTGGGCCGGCGATGACGACGATTTCTACGGTGTTGGTTGTACCGGTTGACTCCGTGAATACTACTTCTACGGCGACTGCCTCTTCTTCGGCAAGCAGTGCTGCCTCACAATCGACTTCGTCGCCGGCCCTGGAGACGAGAACAAGCATAATATGGGTGCCATCAACGACATCTACCTGAAGGACTCAGAAGCGAATGGGAACTTCTCCTTGTGGAAGTGCGAACTCAAACTCAGTGTTAAGTCAAATACCTTGCCGGCACAGAGAGCAATCGGTCGTCCATATGTTGTCATATAACCATACAAGCTAATGTACAAGCCGTCATTCCTGGGCACATTAATTCCAAAGCTTAACTTTTCATCACTCTTCTCTGAAGTCCACCTCCAATCCTAAACCGCATGCGCCGGCATGGGGCAAGGCACCAACTCCTCCCCACTATCACTAGGCCTCGTCGGCGCTCTAGATATCGTACTCTTCCGCTTCGCCTCCTCCTTCTGCTCCATAGTGGTTGTAACCTGAATCCCATTGGTAGGCGGCATCAACCGCTTCTCATCCCGATGCGACTCCAATTCTTCCCCTTCAGCTTCAATCGCCGTAACCATAACACCATACTTCTTCCCAAGCAACGAAGCGCCTCCTTGCGACTTACTCCGAAATGCTCGCGCACTTCCAATAGTCTGCAACGACCGCCCTCGAAGCTCGTACGAACCGTCCGCACCGCCGCCGGAACCAATATTACTGCCGAACGTTGCGAACAGTTTGGGGAAATATCGGCCAACGAGGCCTTTAAGTACGGGCAATGAACAAGCTATGAGACCGATGTTGATTTCCATTGTTGCCCAAAGTGCTGCGAGAGGGTTGTCGTAGCTGGGATCGGTGGATTTAGCGATCGCATAAAGGGCGTGGAAGCGGATGAGTGAGATGACACAGACGATGCCTCCGAGTGCAAAGACACAGCTGAGCAAGATTCGCTGCCTTCGCGGGAGTTGGAGGCTTCCGACCACGGTTACGGGAAGGATGGCTGTCACGATGTCGGTGATGATGCTGAAGATCGCGATGAAGAACCTGGTACAGTGTTACAATCAGCTCACCTGCCTTCGTAATTGATTTGAACGTGCAGCGAGTCTTGCCAGATTGCCAGCTTGTTCAAGCATTTTCCCGGTCTTTTGGGATACCAGAAATGGTTGACTGGCCGACAGAGGAATAGACTGATGAAGATACTCCAAGTCGTGAAGATCGCTAGGAGTACAATCATGAATATACTCGCTTTCCGGAACCAATCTATGTGGCCAAAGACGCGCAAGCACTGGTACACGATCGATAATTTGATGATGCCGAGAGACCCCATATATGCCGGTATGGAGACGTAGAACCAGATCAGAGAATGCACAAGCTCATTTGGTGTCAGAGAGTCCATGTGTCTTCCCATGCCGTATCTTACTGCACATACTCAGTCATCGCTTTACGTGCAGCACTCGATAAAGCTCTCACTGACCTTGCATGCACATGCACGCGTTGACCAAGATGTTTAGGCATGCAGCCACTCCGGCGAGGGCATCGTCAATGCCAGCTTGCCGTGAAATGCGTAGGCGCGTCCAGAGCCGAAGGATGCAGCATAGAACCGCAATGACCGTGAACAACGTGACCACAATCACAACATTTTCGCCGGAAGTGTGCCCGCTGTAGCCCATGATGGCGGTTCTCAGCTTTCTCGTACTGATGACAAGCGCATGAAGTGAACCGAGAAAGGAACGGGAGTCGCAGAACGAGATGTCAGCATCGCTTTGGGCATTTGCACGATTGTTATTCACAAGAGCTGTGACCTACACCCACGTCTCCTGCCGCATCCAGGACCGCTCAATGCTCGCAGACCCGTGATCCTGAAGAGTAATGTCCTTATCGCAAGGGACTGTGGGTGAAGCACAGGATGGAGCTGTGACAACGGTCCATTCGCAGCTGTTTGACAGGCCTGTGGCCGCGATGATCCTTGTAGATGCTGAACGTTTATGGCGAGCCTGATGAGCACTCCCCAGATTCCGCACATTCGGAACACCGAGCTTCTGTTGCGTCTGGAGATTTCATGCACACAACACCAGCCATCCGTGCATTTATGTGCGTTGGTCTGACCATAAGGCTCTCGCCTTTACGCTGCCGAGGCCGCTCAGGTAGGAGCCTGGAGAACAAGTCGATAAGTTCGAGTCCCGCGATAAAGTGCAAGTTCTGAACCTTACTTTGCAAAATTTGACAAAACTGACCACTCCCTTTCATGACGGCCCCTTGAAGACTCTGACCGGATACATTTTGTACGAACGTAGCGGCAAAACATCTGTGGTGTTCTTCTTCTTGGCAGGCAATCGATCTGTGGTTCCTGGGTTTAGATGTACAAAGTCACTAGCGCCGTAGTTTAGGCAGCCTATAACCCAAGCCATGTCCGTCGCTTTTGTCTGCGAACGCAATCGGTCAACAGATCGATCGTGATATCAGTTACAAGCTCACAAAGAACCTACCGAGACACCTGCGAGCCAGTCTTTCAACCTCCCCTTGCCAATGAAGAATGTGGGCCTCAGCTGACCGCCACGGAAGCGTTTGCCTTCGCACCACAGCAGGTCGAAGCAGCGGGCCATGGGATTTGCCACATGATGCCCGAACCCAGTGTATGTGATAGGATACCAAAGGCCAGCCATCGAGACCTCTACAGTACGAGGACTGAGGTATGAAGCAAACAGGTCTGGTCCAACGACGCCCAAGAAAGCTTTGAGGAGAGGCACGAAGTCGGGAAAGCGCGAATTCTTCGCCCACCATTGGTAATTGACCTCTTCCATAAGTGGCCCCCGTAGACGAACAACAGTGACACAGCGCATAAACCGTGCATTGATGCGATCAAAAGACCACACTCTGAGCCTTTTACCTGTGGCAGTCGGGGCGAGAGGTCGAGCGATCGTGGCATCGAGCGAGAAAGACCTGGGATGGGTACCATTCCAGTGTCGGGCCCCGTGCCGGGCAGATTGTCGGAGTTTGAGGGAGGCCGTGGCGGACAGCACATCGATTTTTAATGCAACAGTGCTCTGCATTGCTCGCAGTTGTTCGCACAGCTCTGCAAAGAATTGCTCTGATACGCGGAGAAGTCGTTCAAAGGACGGACCAGGGACGCGCTATCGCATGCGCAATGGATGGTCGTCCTGTCCGGTGCCGCGGAGACAATATGGTACATGCCATAGCTTTCCAAGGTTGCCATCGGGCTTTGTTGGGGCGATATGGCGCTAGAACATGGTGGTAGATGAAATTTCGTAGTTCTCGTGGAAGGTCGAAGGAGCCAGTGGCCATTGCCAGTCAGTTGCTTGTATTGTTGCCGCCGTCGTACTGACCAAGCCCCGCAGGTGTATTTGGTCTCATGGTCCATAGCAGACAACGGGAACCCATGCCACTTCCACCGCTGGACGCCTGATTGCCAGGCAGTCGGACGTTCCTGGCGTCAGATTCATAACGTCGTGAAGCATCCCGAATTGTCGAGCTCTCTGTGCGGCTTTCTTGCCAGTATGCGTTGATGTGGTGTAGTTCGCGGTGGGTCGTGGTCTTCGGCACGGCGTTCTTGCGCGTCCTCGCCTGTCTCGGCGGGTCTGCAGCGCGACGACTTTGCCTATCACGGCTCGCGAATGCATCGCGTCATGCATGAGCTCTCGCACTCAATCCAGCAACCATGACAAAGCTGCATCTGTAGTCATGAACATCCGGTAAGCCATTGACGCCTGCACACAGACATTGACGCATTCTCCATGATGGGCGGAGGACCAGCCAAGGACACGCTCCTCGCAGTGCTTCCCTTTCCCGAGCCAAAGGACATCACAGAGCACCTGACCCAAAAGTTCCCAGGTCTCGATATCAATTGGATCGAGGTGACCTTCAGCAATGATACCCAAGAGCTTCGAAAACGTGTCCCCAAAGAGCTTTGGCACTCTGCCACCATACTCATCACGTTCAATGTCATCCCAGAGCCAGACGAAGTCCCAAGCCTCGAACTGATTCATCTGGTTTCTGCTGGAAGTAATCAGGTGCAGAACACGGACATCTACAAGAACACAAAAATCACAATCACCACGAGTAGCGGCATTCATGGGCCGCAGATCGCGGAGTGGGTATGGTTGACTGCCTTAGTGCACAGCCATAGCTACAACCAGCTATACGAGCTGCAAAAGAAGCGGGTATGGGGCAGCAAAGGAGCTGAATACAATAATGTCCGAGATTGGGTCGGTCAACGGATAGGCGTCCTTGGGTATGGCTCAATCGGCAGACAAGTGGGCAAAGTGGCGAAAGCGATGGGTATGGAAGTCGTGGCTTTTACTGCCACGCCCAAGGACACGCCTGAGAAAAGGAAGGATCACGGGTTCATCGTCCCTGGTACAGGAGATCCAGAAGGTGAGGTGCCAATTGAGTGGTACTCTGGTCTCGAGAAGGAGAGCCTGCACAACTTTCTCAAGCAGGATCTCGACTGGCTTGTCATCTCGGTACCATTGACTGAGCAGACGCGACATTTCCTAAGTAAGGAAGAGTTCAAGGTGCTCAGCCAGAATGGCAAGAGGCCGGCATTTGTGACCAATATTGCTCGTGGTCCGATTATAGACCAGCCGGCACTCATCGAAGCGCTCAAGGACGGGACGTTATCAGGGGCAGCACTCGATGTGACAGATCCAGAGCCTCTACCCGAAGATAGCGAGCTCTGGGGACTGAAGAACGTGATTGTCACACCACATGTCAGCGGAAATGGTGTTGCATATACCGAGAGGACGTTCAAGGTCCTCGAGCAGAACCTTGAGCACCGCGAACATGGCGAACCGTTGATCAATGTTGTGAGGAGAAGGAGAGGATATTAGAAATTCTAGTATCAACAAATTCACGATCAAGTACCTCACATGTCGCCCTAACGAGAGAAAAGCACCATCTTGCTGTGCTGTGACCAGACTATGCCTACTTCTATCTATTGCGGCTCCTCATCCTTGAACTTCTCCATCAACCCCTTCACATCAAATCCACAAAGCTCCGCCTTCGCCACGACCGCCCTCGCCTTCCCACTAACCGGCGCATCAATCATCTTCCCATCCAAAGTCCAAGCCCCCCGTCCCTGCTCATCAGCCTTCTTATCACAAATCACAACCCTCACAGCCCACTCCGTCTCCTTCTCCCCCGGACTATAAACCTCCTGCACAGTCGCAACCTGATCCGGATGAATACACTGTTTCCCATTGAATCCAAACCTCTTTCCATTCTCGCTCTCCTCCCGGATCTGCTTCTTTCCTTCTTCCCCTCTGAAAGTCGTAGAAACCAAATCCAGCGCCGAAGGTAAATTATGCGCTCGCGCCGCTGTCACAATTGCGGAGCGGGCGTATAAGAATTCGTGCAAACTTGGTGTCCGCGTAATACTGAGATCCATGGCGAAATCTTCTGCCGCAAAGGTGAGGCCGGAGAGGTACGGAGAAGCTTTACAGATATTGTTCAAATCCATGACTGATCGCGCACTTTCCACAAGTGCAACAATCTTGATAGGGTCATACGAATCCGATTTCGGATCATGTCGTTCGGGCAGCATTTGTCGCAGAACATCGGTTACGAAATGTAAATCCTTGGGAGCATCGACTTTCGGCACGACAAGACAATCGAGATGTTTGCCTTTGAGAATCGTAGTCAGATCATCCAACGCGTAGCCCGAGTCAACAGCATTGATGCGGACAGCTTGTTCGCGGATTCCAGGTGCTCGGTCGCGATTGAGGATTTCGAGGACATTTTGCCGGCCTTCGGGTTTCTTGTTGGGTGTTACGCTGTCTTCGAGATCGTATGCGATGCTGTCTACTGCTGCTATACCACGGGACTTTTCGAGGAAGCGCATTGACGAGCCAGGGACTATCTTGACTTGTTAGCTGAATCTCACTTGATAAGAATGGTGTTTGGAGCTTCATGGCCATGGCTCAAGCAATGGCAGGAACATGACCTACCATAGAGCTGTGCTCGTCGGATGACCTGCTTGGCTGTATTCGCAGCTGCCATGGTGAAGGCGTACAGTGGAGTCCGGGATGCCTCTATATGCTATGTACAACTCTTGGTTTTGCTGATGGTCGTTGGAAAGAGCTTCTGCCGGCTGGCATCCAGATTGTGCATTGAGGTTGGTAGTTTGAAGTATGTCGTCAGGCTATAGCCGAGGACCGCAGTGACGAAATGCTTATTTCCGGCCGCCTTCACGCACAGTCTTGAATCGCTACGTTGTGCCGCAACGATGTGAAATATGTGAGACAGCTTTGAGCAATACAGTTATCATATTTCGCTGAGTCTTTCGTTTGGGCGCTGCAGCGCTTCAAGACACCGATCCTATCAAAGCCAGAGCAATACTACAGTTCATTGGCGCTCTTCACTTGCACCATTGGGCCCACAGCTGAGCACTCATCCAGAGCTCTATACTTCCAAAGCTCCACGCCTGCCTGATGCCGCCACACTCCATTCACTTATCGCACAATGTGTAGTCCAAGCGCCTCAAGAGGAGGCTGCTGCTGTTTCGTCGAGCTTGACGGCTTCAACCTTCTCCTCAATCTGTCCAGCATTTGAGTCGGCTGCCTTCTCCGTCTCCGTCTTTGGAGCCTTCTCTGACGCTTCAGCGTCTTGCATCTCGATTTCCTGACCCTCAGCGGGCTTCGCCGCTCCTTCTTCTGCCTCGGCCTTCGTCGTGCCAGCGGCGGCGATCTCCTTGTTTGCGTCTTCGGCGGCCTTTGGATCCTCAGCAGATGTCTCGGCCGCCTCAGCGGGCGGTGGAGCTGCGGCCTCGCCGTTAATCACGGGAGCCTCGGCTAGTGCGGCCGACTTCTCCTTGTCGCCTGAACCGGCTGGAGCATCTCCGTCAGCCTCGAGACGCTTGTTCCAAATCTCCAGCATAGCTGAGCTACGTTTCTTGAAGCTGAACTCGTCGTCCTTGGGCACTGAAGCAAGCTTGACAATGGCCTTGAGGACCTTGTGGATCTTGGTGACGCGAATGATGGACGGCTCCAGATTCTCGTATCCCTCAAGCTGGGTGAAGAATTCGGCCATGCTGGCCATCTCATCTTCCTTTGGTGCTTGGTCACGCGACAGGAACCCTTTCTGCAGGCGGTGACGCAAGTACAGTACAGCCTTCTCGCGTTGCGCAAGTCGCTCCTCATCTGTCATCTGCGGCTTCTCCTCTTCGTCGCTCTTCGGTGCGCTGACAACCTTCTTCTTCGGCTTGCTCTTCTTCGCGGTAGACGCGTCGCCGTTTGGTGTCTTAGGTCCATTAAGCTTCGTCACCTTGGGAGTCTTCTTTGGCTATACAACGGTCAGTCAGAATGCGCCTCGCGTGTTACTAAGAGGAGGCGTACCTTGGCATCAGCATCGCTATCGTCGGCCTTCTTTCTCTTCTTTGTAGACTTGGGCGCATCGGCATCTTCCATATCAATGTCCTCATCCGCAGTCTTGCTCTTGCGTGGTCCCTTCTTCTTCTTCTCTTTGGGGGCTGCCTCGTCGTTCTCTGCAGCTTCAGCTCTCGCTGCAGCCTCTGCCGCACGGCGCTCCTCGTCTTCGGCTTGTTGCTGTAAGATTCTCTCCATGTCTTGCTGGTGCTGTCTCAGTAGGTCCTTGAAATAGTCAATGTCGTGCCCCTCAGCTGCGACCTTGTAAGCTTCTGCCAGGGCCTTGGTCATCTTTGCCTTTGGAAGGGTGTTGCACTCCTCAGGATCCAGCGGCGTCAGCGAGGTGTTGACCATCCATTGGCTATCAGGTACATGTCAGTAATGTCTCTTGTTGCGAGATCGTCTCCACTTTAGACTTACAACTCATTTGTGTGCAAGAACATGATTGGAAAGGTGCGCTCCTTAGCGTTCTTTCCGCCCTCCTTGAAGTCATCGCGCAGAGAACCGTCTGGTCGTGCTGTGCTCACAGGGCGGGTAGCAAGAAGCGACTCGGGAAGCATCTCCTCGTCACAGACAATCGCTGGCCACGGAGGATAACCCTTGAGACGCGCCCAATAGTACTCGCCTGGCTTGCAGTCGAGTCGAAGAGTGGGCATTGACTTCTTCTTGCCGAGCTTCTTGTTCTTGTGCTCAGGCACGCCTCCGACGGGCTTCTTCTTCTTGTCCTTTGGCGTTCCGTCGCTCGCAGGCTCTGCTGACGCCGAATTGGCCTCTGCTGCCTTCTCGCCGTCGGCGGCAGGCTCGTGTGATTTGACATCGTCCACAGGCGGCTCCGAATCCTCTTTCTTCGCCTCTGGTGCTGCGGCGTCGCCGTTCGTCTGCGTCGTCGTGGTCGCGGGCTCAGACGAGTCGGCAGTGGTAGTGGCAGGCTGGGGAGGTCTCAGCAACGGCGACACGCTTCTCGGGCCAGCGGCGACATGACTTACTGCTTGCGCACTCACGGGCGACGTGACAGGCCCCTCGTCTGCCATCTCGACAAAAGTTTTCTCGCAACAGTGCGTGGGTCCTGGCACTAGCAGGCTTTGCGACGCGATGGTCGGGTTATCGGAACGTGTGTGAAAGGTGGGTCGCGTTGTAAATGGTGCCGGGCGGGTGAGAATGCGAGTGGGAGACGGCGGCAGATGCTGAGGCGATACGGTAGAGACGCGTTGGGGTGGTGGTGATGATGTTGTTGGTGATGTCGGGACGAAATCTGAGAGGAAGAGGAACGAGCGACTTTGAGCGTTCGTTCGCGGGCGTCCGTGCGTGGAAGAAACGTCACAAATCTGGCGCAGAAATGTGAAATCGGCGACAACGCGCGCGCGGAAAACGCGCAAATTCGCACTCGCTGCGTGCAATGCTTTCTTCGATACTCGGCGTCTATATGCGAGCGCGACCTGCGATGTTTTGCCTTGTTGTCGTCGAGGTCCAGGACTGCGAGAGTCTGGCTTGGCGCGTACCTTCCCCAGCTGCCGGCGAATCAGCTAGCACAATGCCGCCTCAACCGGTGATTGCTTCTTTGTCTGCAGTCCAGGGGCCTGATTGCGGTCTTGCGAGATGTATCGCAGTGTGGAAGCGCGCCAGCGTTCGCTCTTCGCGAGTGAATGGTCCGCCCACACGCGCAGTTTCAGTCGTGATCGTGATGGCCACCGAGACTCCAGGTGGCGTCACTGCATCCAAGGTCCAGCTGACGCAAGCAAATCTTCTGCCGAGCTCTGTGTCGACACCCCGCTTGAGGTCCAGAGGCAGATTCCGACAGTATCTTGACCAGAATGCCAACGCCTGGGGCGATCGCATCGCATCGGATTCAACAGCGGCCATAGCATTGGGCGTGGTCTTGGTGAGAACGTGTCGATATGACACGATTGCGCCTGATCGCGCATAGCCTCAATCGAGACGGCTTGGATAGGAACACCATGAGCGTATATTCTGCACGATGATTTAGCAATTGCGAGTGTGAACAAGTGCTCATACGTACCTTTTCTTGCGTCGAGAAGTGCTTCCCACGCCATGCGAGCCTACCGATCCGCTCGAGTAGCTTCGTCCATTTTTGGCGCTTGTTGCCACATGTGACTAGACAAAGTTTGCAAAGCCTGCTTGTTGCGAGCTGCCTATTACCAGTGAGTTCTAGAGAGTATAGTGGCCCTCTGGCATCTTTCTGGGCACGAAGAACGCAAGTCGGACTTAGAGAAAGTGCAATAGCTCCTACCACTTTGAAGTTATGGCATGCTACTTACGATGTGGATCGCTCACTCGACAATTCGGACCCTAAGATGCGGGCTAGTGCAAGCTGTTGTTGCTGCCAGAGGTGTTACCATCATTTTGTGCTCAGTGCCAGGACGTAGCCCATGACCGCGTCTGGGGAATATGCTGCGCATCTTTCAAGATCGCTTCTGGAGGTTGATAGCACTAGACAGCTCGGGTCCAAGGTATGATGTGTGGTCGCTGCGGCACGGAGGCGCTCTTTGTCCTGGCCGTCACCACTGTACTTTGTGCGAGCCAACTTGTTGATCATCGTCATTACCCTTGATGCGGCACTGAGTCCGAGCCTTTCGGATATGCTCATGGCAGCAGAGAAAAGGTTCCGTATAATCTGGTCAGATGGCCTGGTCGCACATGTGCACCTCAATCTCCCTTTGAATCTCATGCGGCTCTTTTGTGCCCAGCATAACTGACTGCCTCTGCTGCTTCCTGCATGGATTCATGTCCAGTTTCTGCAATTTTGCGGTGCGTCAGGGATTTCGATCGAGATGTGGCCGTCCAGACCTCGGAGTTCAGTCATGACTGAGGTGCACAGAAATGGAGATGCGACCGTGAGGGTGAGTGGCTGCACTGCAACGGCGCAGCACGCGTCCCATCGTCAGATCGCTGTCATCGGCGTGAAAGGAGTCGGAATGGGTGGTTGATGAGGTGAGGCGCTTGCTCGTCGTGGTCGGTGAGCACGCAGGAGAGGACTGGTCGTCGTCGTATGGAAGCAGTCAGTCAGTGCCCGTGCCCGTGACGCCCTTTGCCAAGCCTCGCCCGAACTCGCTACGTGCACTTTCGCCCACTGCGGCAATCAACACCGCGCTGTTCGACACAACCAACATCACATTCGTCCTGCGAGCTGCAAAGTTACAGCATCAAAAGACTATTCAGAATTCCAACGTCACTTCAGTGCACCAAAAGCGAAGGAACGCCGGCGGTCTTCGATGGATCTTGGCAGGCTCCATCTTCTGGTCGTCGACTGCTGGCTGACTAGCTACAACTTTACAGATATCCATAGCCATCGATGTACGAGCATAATTTGAGCCGTGAAAATCTCCAGCAGCCATCGTCGACACGCACCTGCATACGCGGCAGAAGAAGAAAATGATGTGGCTTCTTGATCACCAGCGACAAAAACAGCCTGGGCCTCTGCACGATCATAGCAAAGACCTCCGAATTTGGGTACGCCACAGCAGTCATCATTGCCTGCAGTACGTGACTACTGTATGTCCTCGGTCTACTCTCTCGCTACAGAGTACTGTACAACACGCCCCCACTTGGTCAAGCATGAAATGCTGCAGCTACCCGGGCTTGAGCGTCGAGTCTGATCTCCAAAGCAGGACGGTTGACGGTTTTCTCAGGATTCATCAGCAGCAGTGCATCACCCATTGAGACGTCGAACACGCACGTGATCTGTCCTGCGTTTGCCCGAAACGATCGCAACTCGCGCTGATCTTATGCATTGGCCACCTCTACTCCTGCGAGGTGTCGATCTTCGAGGTGGGAGACGTCCTCAATTGGCTGTCGCACAAAACAGAGTGTGTTGAGCTCCGTAAGTGGTACGCGGAAGTCGAGCACCCGCTCGCATCGTTGCGATCCGTTGGCAACGCCATGGTAATTGATCCTGCGCGTGTCCCTCATGGAGCTCGTGCTGCTGTGAGACACTATTTTCCTTGCCTTTCGCCCTTCACAACTGTACACCAAGGCCCACAGTGGAGTGACAGGTGCTTGCACTTCTATAATTTCTCCTACTGGCCGTCCCACTTATCGTTAGCCTGGGCAACAGTCTTGTTTCTGACATTTTGCTGGTACAATGGGGCTCGAACAGATGGACGGGCCTTATGGCTATGATGCCCGGCCGTCTGACGCCCGGTCTGCCTATGCGAATTCAGCTTATGCGACTCCATTGACCGAAGATATGCCTGATTTGGGAGACATACCTGCTATGCCTGCTTTGCCCCCAAATGGATTCCCGAAGGCCACGAATGGATATTCAA
This sequence comes from Cercospora sesami, assembly GCA_013365235.1. Taxonomy (NCBI): domain Eukaryota; kingdom Fungi; phylum Ascomycota; class Dothideomycetes; order Mycosphaerellales; family Mycosphaerellaceae; genus Cercospora; species Cercospora sesami. Next base: position 32,535 of record JAASLG010000086.1, read on the forward strand.
AGCCCGCGAATGGGGAATCGAAGCCTGTCGAACACATCAAGATTCCGCGAGAAATAAGAGCTGTGAAGGATGCGGAGTCGTATGAACCAACAGGAAAGAACATTGTTATATGCCTCGACGGCACAGGTGATCAGGTAAGCCGGGAAAGCGCACAGCTTCTCGCTTCACCACTAATATGGCATCAGTTCGATGCCGACAACAGCAACATCGTCCACTTTGTGAGCTGTCTGAAAAAGGCTGTCCCGGAGCAGGTCACGTACTATCAATCTGGTATCGGCACGTATGACGGCGGTGGTGTCACCAATGGCATCAACGCAGGTCTTGACATGGCCGTTGGCTCGGGCCTGGGTGTTCACATCCGTGACGCCTATATGTTCATTCAAGAACACTACAAACAGGGTGACAAGATCTGCCTGCTTGGTTTCTCGCGCGGCGCGTACACTGCTCGGTGTCTGGCCGGTATGATTCACAAAGTCGGTCTGCTCCCAGCCGGCAATGTGTCTCAAGTGGTGCGTAAAGGTCTTCGAACGAAATGATCAGCCTGCTAATATTGCTAAGCCGTTTGCATACAAATACTACAAAGACGACACAGACGAAGGCTGGGAAATGAGCCAGGAATTTAGGAAGACGTTTTGCATTCCCGTAAACGTTTATTTCGTCGGAGTGTTCGACAGCGTAGCATCCGTTGGCTTCTTCCCACGCAAACTGCCACTCAGCAGCACGCCCACGCACCGAGCCGAGTACTTCCGTCACGCAATGGCGCTTGACGAGCATCGAGCCAAGTTCAAGGCATGTCGCTACAAGGTGAAAGACACCCTGGGCGAGAAGTACACAGTATCTGCCGAGGAGGATGTCGTGGATACAAATGTACACGAGGTGTGGTTCACGGGATGTCATGCGGACGTTGGCGGCGGAGCAGTCAAAAATGAAGTAAGACATAAGCTGGCACAGATTCCACTCCGCTGGATGATCCGGCAATGCTTCGAATGCAACACCGGCATCATCTTCAAGACACCGATGCTGGCGAACGAAGGCCTCGACATCCACACCCTATGGCCAAAGTACGAGCGCCTCTCCGTACCGAGTGGTCCGCCACCCCCAGACATGCTCGATCGCTACCACAAAGGTCTCCTCGGCCCCATCCATCGCCGATCCTCTCTCCTCGAACCCGTTGACCACAACGACGAATACGGAATGCACCATCTCAAGATCTACAAAGAGACCGACTCAGAAAAGCCCTCGGCAGATTTGCACGAGCATTGGACACCCGAGCAAGTCGAAGACTACTTTGATGCTCTACAAAAGGTCAATGATCAGCTCGTCGATGCCAAAGGCTGGTGGGTCCTCGAACTCTGGCCCATCAAGATCCGCCATCAAGCCAAGGATTCCGATGCCTGGGTAAAAAAGATAGGATTGAATCTTGGAACATATCGTGCTGTACAAGACAAAGTTCCAAATCTTCACTGGACTGTTAAGCACAGGACTGATCAAATGGAATACCGCGTGAGGACGAGAATGGACAGGAACGCCGAGTGGCGGGTAGTGGTGTAAGAACTGCACCCTCCTACGGGAGAGGCAACAGGAGAAAACCAACCAGGAGATGTGTAAGCTAGTAATACCCCAGACTGATGATGATTTCATATGTGTCTGATTTTTTGTACAAAGCATCTGTTGACTTTCTCGCCCGCTTCTAATTCTAATCTCACCGAAGACGTTCCACCTACTCCGCGTCTGGGAAATCAATCACAGCTTTCACCAACTCATGCCTCTCGAATTTGCGATACACTTCAGGAGCCTCCTCAATCGAAATCACATCACTCACAATCAACCCAGGGCTCGCTCTGCCGCTCAAGATCAACTGCCTCAGAGCCGGCGCCAACGCAATCGGATCTGAAGGACCCGCTTGCCATTTCAGCTCATTTGTAAAGAAGTCCGCCAACGACAACTGCACATTTTCTTGAATGCTCTCTGCTCTTGACGCGTATTCGGAGCTGTTGGCAGCGCTGTTGTAAACGCCTACCGTTCCCAGGCCTCCACCGACAGATGTCACGCGAAGCTGATTCTGAGTGATGACATCTGCTTGGACAGTGAGGTTGCGATTGACTTGTTCGAAGCCGACGGCATCGATACTCCTTGTGACGCCGGTAGGCTCGCGGGCGAGGATTTGTTCGACAGGGTCCGAGTCCAAGAAGTTGATGGGAATCGCACCAATGCTTGCGGCAAGTTGAAGACGTTCTTCGATGTAGTCGACGATGTAAATCCGGGAGGCACCACGGAGGATGGCAGAGTATGCAGCTTGAAGGCCAACGGGTCCGGCGCCGAAGATGGCGACGGTGTCGCCTGTTGAAAAGCCGGCGTAGTCGAGGGCTGCCCAACCCGTGGGAAAGATGTCGGAAAGCATGGTGTAGTCGTTCAACAGCGAGACCGTTTCATTTGTGCGTGGGTCGGTACGTTCGAATGATGGGACTGGGATGAGACCCGCGTCCGCGTTAGGAATGCGGATATACTCAGCTGGATCATGTCAGTCAACATACTTCGATGGACTCACGAGAGGAGAACATGCATACCTTGAGTACCACCAAGCTCTGGTCCATTGCCATAGGAGCCATAGAACGGAGTCGTCAATTCAGTGTGCAAATGTCCTTCAGCAAGTTCAAACGGAATGACGACTGGGTCGCCCACGCTCAACGAGCCCACAGCATCTCCCACTTCTGAGATGTAGCCAACGCCTTCGTGGCCGAGAACATAAGCTGCTTCAGGTCCAGGTTGGGTGCCGCGATAGATGTGCAAGTCTGAGCCGCATATTCCAGCCCGCCTGAGTCTGACAATGGCATCCGTTTGGTTGATGATTGTCGGTCGAGGAACATCCAGAACGCTCACGTTGTAAGCGGTGCCTTGCCACACAACTGCTCGCATGGTCTCATTGAGCGCCGTGGTGAAGTTGGATAACGCCATAGTGTGAAGCGTTGTTCGATGGAACGATGGCTGACGAAGCAGTGGTTGATGGACAGCATATCTTGGAGCATTCTCCTCATGTTCTTATACATCTCCTTCTGTGGATCATTGCACTGCCTGCACTCTCAACTCTGCGGCCCACCATCATGACCTTCCAGCGGAGTTTGGAGATAACACTCCCTTGCTGGACCCAGTTGTCGTGGAGGCGTAATGAGTGACAATCCATATAGCCTTCAAGCTTGATGCCAAGTCAGATGTAGCGAATCACATCGAGTAGAGAGAACCACCGGCACGACAAAACAGTCGCACAGGTCCACAGGTAGAACGAATGCAGGCAAGTGAGATCGTTCACGCAGCATAGCCTACGTGAAAGCTCCGTCATGCCAAGGTGTATGCTTGGCAATCATTGATGTATGCCGCAAGAAGCCCGCGTGCGGCCGCATCTCCCTTGCTGTCTGGACCGCTCTTGGGGCCGCATATGTTGCATTCGTCTCTCAACGTACGTCTCCATGAGGCACAAATGGTGCCATCGATGAATCTGATTGTCTCAAAGCTGTGCTTATCTCCGGATGTGCTCTTTGGACATGCCGCCAGCAATTATCTTTCCGTGAGAAGCCTTGTTGGCGATATCTGCACACGTGGACAGGGCATCGATGTGGCACCGAGTTCGAATGGGTCAATCTGTGTCGACGCAGGTCTTTTGGAAACGCGAAAGTCTTGCTGCATGAAGTGCATGAGTATGGCCGTGATCGTACACGATGTCTGACAAGGACTTAGCGTGACTTGAGAGCTGCGGTGGAGAGAACTTACTTGGCAACCGGGACATCGATACTGCTGGGGCTGGTCGAAGAAATCGAGTACGGTGTCGCTGCCTTGAGCCCCTGTTGGCTGATTGGGTTCGCAAGCAACATATCCCCAGGCCAGTTGTCCGCCGAAGCATCGAACACTATAGATACATGACTGCCTTGCAGTTTGGCATGAAAGTCATCTGTAGCAGCGCCGTTCCAGTCCCATCTACTGTGTCCGCTCGTGTGCCGATCCAGGTCGTTATCACAGCACTGCAAAGATTGAATAGATAGTTCCTCGACATTGAAAGCAGGCATGCAAGGATCAATGAACTGCAACTCGAAGTCCTGATCGCGGAATGAGAATGTATGATCAAAGTATTGAGGCCAGTTCAGTACGAGGTCCGCCTCGTAGAAAGATGCGTCGTCCTCGATGTAAGTCATCTTGTTCCTCAACGGTAATCGGACTGTGGTCTCAGATGAGGCCTCTGGCGAAACATTCCATCTTCTTATACTCCCGCAGTGTTCGGTCACACCTCATCTCGTCCACCGGCCTCAAGGCAAACCTCGTCACCAAAGAGACACCGACACCAGAAATTCTCGACGATAGTATGACCGACGTAGATCTCGCAGCATCCTCGCGATATGCCTCCTGCAGCTCTCCAGAACTCCGAAATGCCAGATCTCTCACGCGCATCGGCACATGGCACATCCTTCTCTGAAGTTGGAACGAATAAGAAAACAAGGCCCAGCCGGTCCGTGAAGCACAACGCATTCGGCACATGTTTGCCAGCGCCAGCGAGCCGCTGCTTCCATTCGGGCCACGATCCGCTTCACCGTCGTGCTACGCTTCCTCCCCAAAGTGCCACCAGTGCCGTCATTGAAGATCTCTCAAGCTCGCCGCGGATGCAGTCTGCCGCTCCAGGCGAGTCTTCCAGCCGAGAAGGAAGAGGAACCCGTCTGCAGTAGCCCGCTCATGCGCAGAATTTCCAAGTGTTCGGGACGAGAAGGTAGTAACCAGGTTCACGAGAAGGACCAGGCGAGACGGGGGCAGTTCATCATCTGCAGTAGCCCGCTTATGTTCATGGTTCCCAGGTATCCGGTAGGAAGGCGAGAGTTCTAGCCGAGGGGAAGCCTGCAGTAGGTCGCTCAAGCAGCTATGTTTCGAATCCAAGTACACGGCAAGAACGCAGTGACAAGCGCCAGACGCGTCGTTCCGATAGCCCCGAAGCCCCCCAAGCTGCTGTGGCCCTCGGGGAACATAGGCATGAGGTAGCACAGCATAACACAGCCCCGCGCAGCATATTCCAGAAGGCGCAGAAAGCACAGCCACAACATCGACTTGCAATCCGTCTCACATTTCACCTACCAGCCAAGAACCTGCAAAGTCGGTGAAGAGTGCGAAGGCGGCTTGGACGTGATAGAATCATACAAGTCATAATATACTCAGACGTCAGTCCACGTCCATGATTACAAATCCAGTAGAGGGATAAAACAGGACGACTACACCTCACCGCTATCCAATCACACCTCATCATTTCCAAATCTTCCATCCAGCTTTCCTCTTACTATCACTCCTTCCAAAGTCGACTTCTTTCGGTCGACCCTGATCCAAGCTCTGTCTTCCAGCTCCAACGCCAAAGAATCGTTCCGCCTTGCTACCTGAACGTTGCGGGAGTCGGTCTCGTCCCATGTGCTCTTCTTCAAAGTCCTCGCTGCCAGTCAAGCTACCAGTACTATCGTAGCCGTGATGGGTGCCATCATATCTGCCCTGACTCTTTTGCCCAGGTGGCGAACGGCCGTAGGGTCCTCGATTACCCTGTGCAGCGGTGACAGGAGCCGGTCCAGGCGCAGCTGTCCGCCGGTAGCCAGATTGTGGGTAGGCAGTGCTGTCGGTATATTGTTGGTTCTGCGAACCAATGGGCGGACCGGAGAGGTTGTAACCATTCTGATATGGATCGACACCACGTTGCGGGCTGGCAGACGGGAGTCTTGGCGTGTGATTGATGAGCTGACCAGCACTGCCGTATCCGTCGCTGAGTTGGCGAGTTTGATATGCCCCGCGTCCGGTACTGGTCAAACCCATGCCGACAGCCGCGCGACTGACACCCGTGTTCGGATTCGAGTTGAGAGCAGTGTTTTTCTGAGTTCGGAAATCTGGGCTTGGAGTTCGACTGCCATCAGTGGTTCCCCGATACTCGCTGTACTCTGTATTATCTTCATGCTCGGCAGTAGCTCCAGCGACAGCATCTTCAGGTCCATCAAGAGCCTCGCGCTTCCTGTTGAGTCGTAGACGTTCCATCAAGCTCCTCCTGTGAGGCTGAAACTTGGCGACATTTGGATCACCAGAGCCTTCGTACCAGAGCGCCGGGACTAAGAGCCTGTACGGGACAGTCGTGCCCGCTGGATTGTGCTGGTCGACTTCCATGCATAGCGAGATGTCCAGCCCGCCTTCAAGGTTCACGTGCTCAGCAGCGTCAGCACCGTCGGCGGTACTATCGTTCTTGCCCACGAATGAAAATCGCCGCGGAGCTTTTTCAGACAAATTTGTTGGACGACGTTGAAACGAGGGCCTCTCAGGCGGAATGTTCGGATCATGCCTCACATTGCCCGAATATTGGCTGCCGCCTCTGTCGGCTGCCGACATACTCGAAGACCTCTGTATGCTTGATGCCTTGCGATCATCATCATTGTCCGGCCTTGTATGCTCCAGCGGCAGCGAGACCGGCGGTGGTCCTTTCTTCGATGAGCCGCTTAGTCTCCTGACCAAGGCAGCGGGCCCGCGAGTGAGACTCATTGTGCGCTTCATACTCCCTGGTGGAAATCTTCTATCATTGCCACGGGCTCGCTTGTACTCTCCGCTGGTGCCGTCAAACTGCTGCAGGTTTGCCGACGGACTAGCACGGAGCTTTGGTGACGAGGGCGGCGTTGAGCCTGGTACATATTCTCTGATCACGCAAAAATTTCTTCTGGGAAGCAGATGATTATTGTTCCTCCTGCTTCCGTCGACATCATGACTGAAAACGGGGATCATGTCCTCGTCGGTATCGGCATCCAGATGGTGGATCTTGTTCCTCTTATTGAGCACATCTGCCATCATGACCGGTGGTGGAGTATTGACAATCGCTGATGATATGACGTTGGGAATATATCGGTGGTCCTTGTCCTTGGGAAGACCAAGCTTGCCGTTGCTGAAGAATCGTCCAATAGCGCCCAAATGGACATCTCCGCCCAGGATGGTGATACGAACACTCTTCTCTGCAGCCAGCTCTTGCAGTTCTTGTATGAACCAGTTGCGCTCGGCTTTGTGGTGTTTTGCGGTCCAATGATCGTCCAGGTCGTCCAGAATCTCGACACCTCCATCGAACTTGTTAACGAACCCTCCAAGCATACCCGTTCGACCAATGGCCTTGATTGGGTCCATGACCTTGCTCGTCAAGATGTTTTCCAGAAAATTGAGTCGAGGATATGCAATGGGTACACCAAGCAGTACGATCAAGTGCTTCGTCTCGCCTTTCACAAGCTCCGCGCGGCACCGGTCAAAGATAGCATCGTACGTTTCCTGGCTGAGAATCTCGTCACGCATGCGTTCTGTGCGGCAGTCGAGTCCCAGGAAAGCGACGTGACGGCCAAGACTCATAAACAAGCTCCGTGACCTCTCATTGATATACGGTCCTGGTGAGCGTCCAAGTAGCCAACTGGGCTCCTCTTTCTCTGTCTCAGCAGCAACACTCTGATGTTGAAATAGCATGTAGTATTTGTAGGCCACCGCACCCAGGCCTGTGAAGATCCGCGTGCTCATGAAGTGATGTGGGTAACTGCCATACCCATCAATGATGTCGTGATCGTCCCACATGTTGACCATCGGTATTTGAGAATTTGCCATGCTGAACAGACCTTGACTAAACCACATGGAGTAGCGATGCAGGTAGAACTCCTCGAGCTCTTCCTGCATCTCAACGCTGAAATCAGCCTCATGCTTGTACTGCGGATTCTTGGTCTGGAGCCATTCCCTAAACAGCTCCGTGTCGCGCATTGCAGCATCGTTGTAAATCTGATCGCCTCCTCCAATCATGACGTGGAATGGTCGAGCCTGGTGACGATTCAAGACATCTCGCCAGAGTGGATCTGGGCCGGAGAAGGTGTTGCTATCGACAGACATGGAGAAGCCGTTGCAAGAGTGGAACATGATATTCATCGATTCACCCCGTGCAGGCACCCAGAACCCGATGGCAGGACCTTTGTTGATTCGATACGCCACGCGGGTTTGCTGACTTGCGAGCTCGATCTCGATGCTGAAGCGCCAAAACGTGAAGCCACGCTCGCTGTGCAAACGTACAGCCTTCGTCTCGCGATACTTGCTCGCTCGCTCGCCGTCGCGTTTCTTAATCCGCGATTTGTCCTGAAACGTGATATGCTGGGTTGGTCGCCCGTCTGATCCCACAGTGGCTTGTGGCCCAAGCACGGGAGTGCGTTGCGCTGAGAAGAGTCCTGAATTATTCTCCTCGCGAGACAGATCGACGTCGCCTTCGATGTCATGTACCGGCCGTACGTAAAGTGCTCTGCCTGTACGAGAGAGCTTGACTTGTCCGGCGACCGGGTCCTCGTACTCGGGCGGGAGCTCATGGCCACTTTCAAGGAGGTGCTGTGGCGGAGGCATGTGCAAGTCCATCGGCTGAGCGAACAGGCGCAGGACAGGAGTCCGAGCCAGGTCGGACTGATCGTCTTCAGTGACGATCATCACCGTGCCCTTCCACACTTCTCGTTGCGAGACCACGTTGGTGCGCTGATTTCGGACCGTCTGCTGTCGTATGCCAGTGTAGCGCAGAAGCGGGCCACACTTCAAAAACAGTCGAGGCTGAAAGCCGTTCGCTTTCTCTTCATACGGTCCATCAAGCTGTGCCATGTCTGGGATCGGCTTAGAGCCGCCAGAGCTTGATCTTTTGTGGCTCTTCTCCCACCACGGAGCATTGGTGTCCTCTTGACCCACGTTCGCAACTGCCTTTTCGAACTCGATGTCGTCTGCTGTCAGTACGGCTGGCTTCGCGTTCCGCCAATCCTCCAAAGGCTTGGCCGTTGGTTGATAGCTACGACGCTGGTCGTGGTCGTGATGGAAGAATCCTCGGATGCCATGATGCTGCTTTTCATGGGTGGCCGCTGCATCTGTTGAAAATCCAACTTGCTGTCTCGCCTGCTGCGCGTTCGCAGTTTGAGGTGGTTGGGCATACGGCACACCACCCTCGGGATGTGGATTAACTACCGCTGCTCGAGGCACCGGATCCGATGGCAGATGTGCTTCCGCCGCTTGACGCTCCTTCTTAGTGCCAGAAAGACCGCCCATGCGACCGGTATACAGAGCATCTCGCGTGCTGTTGTCAGTTTTGCGACCATCCGGCGATCGCTTCTGTAGCTTCTTGCTGTTGCTTCTGCCAACACCGAACCCGTCTCTGCCACTGCTGGGTGAAAGAGGACTGACTGGAGACTGCGCGGCTTCACTCTGAATCTGACTCTTGCGTTTCTCGTAGGCGACCTTTCCACGCTCAGCGGCGCCTGGTGAGTAGCCTGCGCTCGAAATCGAGGGACCACTCCATGCAGCCGCATCAGCACCTGCGAAGCCGGCGTTCTTGGCACGATACTTGCGACTTTCTGATCGGCCTATATCGGTCGAGCCTCGAGGTGCCGTCGTCGGTGCTAGCTGCGGTAGCTGGTCCGGAGCTCGTTCGTAGGTCCTGGACTGATTGGCAACCGGCGCCACGGGATTCTCTCTCGGAGATGTAGGGGTCATATTCTCTCTGAGCAAAGAGTCTCTCGCATCTTGGAAACGTCGCACGCCCGCTTCTGCTTGACTTTCAGAGGCGTTGCGCGGTCTCTCGCTCTGGCTCGGTCGCCTCCCAGTACTGTCGCTGACCACTCTTGCCTTGTCGTTGCGTAGTCTGCCATTCCTGTCGAGTCCCGGGTCCCCTCGACCGCTCGCAATGCTCTTTTGCCGCGCACGCTCCTCTGCATGCGCGACCCTCGCTCTCTTTTCCTCCTTGCTCCATGTCTCGAGATTCTGCAACGGGCTGCGATCGGGCACGGAGCCTCGCCTCATATGCTCCGAGACGTTGCTAGCGTTGCTGGCTTGTCGCTGCTTGGACGACTGAGGCACATCGACGGTCCTGGGAGACATGAGATCGGGACTCCAGGGCTTCGAGCGCACATTCGTAGGCACATAATTGGGATCCACCTTCAAGGCAGGCTTCGGCTCGGCATCGGGATCTGGGAAGGTGGTTCTGAACTCATCGTCTGGGTTGACGACTCTCAATGGATTGGTGGGTGGTGCATCGAGCGTGTTGCTGCGCTCCTTCCGGCGCGAATTGGCCCTCGCGGTGCCGGTGCCGGTGGGAGCATTGTGCGGCGGTGCGGTACGGTCTGAGAAGGAGCGTTTGGGATTGCCGGGAGGCACGTAATACTGGTAGGGAGCGTTGCTGGGGAGCTGCTCGAAAACGTCGGTCTCGGGATTGCGCGACCAGAGACCGCTCTGTCGGCGTTCGTGAGACATGGCGGTGGTATGGGATCTTCTGGAGCTCTACATGAGTCGCGCGTTCCAAGCTGAGCTGTGCTTCTATTGTTAAGTCGAGGGCATCCTCCGAGCGGCAGTCAGCCGCTTCCTGCAGACGCAACGCTGCCGGTCAACGGGTGGCACAAGGCATTGCGATGTACTCGCGCACGATATGCGATCCAAGGAAAGGGGGCCAAAGGAGAGGGAAATGGGGAGGTCGGGCGCTGATGTCGTCGCCCATGTACTGCACCTTATTCGGTGGCTGGACGGCCAACTTCTGCTGCTGCAGCTGCATCTGAAGCCATGACGGAGGCGATCCTCGCGCGCGCACGTGTCTGCGCCAGCCGCACATGTCGCGCGTGCCCATCCATGCCGTCTGCCTTTGCGCTGCGACGCATTATGTACCGCTGCACCGCGGCCGGCGTATTGCGCAGTCAGCAGCGCGCGAGGTGAGTGGTTTGGTCGACGGCAATTTCGCCGGACTCCTGCTCCACACGTTTCACCGATCCCTGGGAGCTGCGGAGTGGTGCGCGGGCGCCGAACGACACAAAGAGCGCCCACGCTCAGTCCGGACACATAAACTCTATTGGCTTTCCAGTGCAGCGCTGCCAACCGGACACCTCTCCATCTTGCTTGTGTTCCAGCATCTCACCTCATTCGCATTCCTCCCCGTCTGCACTGCCTCCGCCGTACGTGTCGCGTGTCGGATGGCGACGTGAGACTTGCCTCCTCCACCCCATTCCCCGCCTGCTGCTTCATCCATCGCCATGAAGTGGTCGAGTCTCCTTCCCACATTGCTGGCTGCCACAGCTTGCGCCGCAGACGCCCCACGCCGGATACGCGATTACGACTCATTCGATTACTATGCAGTACACATTCAGCCTGGGCAGGACCCCGAGACAGCCGCCAGAGAAATCGGCCTCGAGTACGACGGGCCCCTGGGCGAGCTGGACGACCACTACATCTTCCGCACCGCAGACCGGAAACACGATTACGATCACATCACCACACTCAAGGCCGACCTGAAGAGGCGGCGGCGGAAACGAGAAGCTGGCGCCGACGCCCCACATGTTCTCGACTCTGTGCGGCTATCGAAGAAGCAAGAGCTGCACAAACGATTTCCTCTCGAGAAGCGAAATGCCCCTTCGCTAGACTACCTCAACAAGATCCTCCGACAGGGCAACTTCGGCGGGGGAGCGCAATTCGACGAAGCCGCTGTTGCACAGCAGAATGAGGTGGCCTTGAATTTGAGCATCACCGACCCCATATTCAGAGAGCAATGGCATCTGTTCAACAACATCGAAGTGGGACACGACATCAACGTCACTGGCGTGTGGATGGATGGCGTCACGGGAAACGGCAGCACAGTCTGTATCGTAGACGATGGTCTCGATTTCCACAGCAACGACCTGAAAGACAGCTATTTCGCCGCCGGTAGCTGGGATTACAACGATCCTGGGCCAGATCCCCTCCCCAGACTCTCTGACGATCGACACGGGACAAGATGTGCTGGTGAGATTTCTGCCGTGAAGAACGACGTGTGTGGTGTTGGCGTGGCATACGGCGGACGTGTTGCTGGTGTTCGTATCCTGAGCAAGGTCATATCTGACGCCGACGAAGCTGAGGCGATGATCTACGCATACCAGCAGAACCATATCTACTCGTGTTCATGGGGCCCACCCGACGACGGAACCGCAATGGAAGCGCCTGGCATTCTTATTCGGAGAGCCATGGTCCAGGGTGTGCAAAAAGGTCGTGGTGGCCTAGGCAGTATCTACGTCTTCGCCATCGGCAATGGAGCCGCCAACGATGATAACTGCAACTTTGACGGCTACACGAATTCCATCTACTCTGTCAGTGTCGGAGGCATTGATCGCAAAGGTCTGCACCCGTACTACAGCGAAAAGTGCTCAGCACAACTAGTCGTGACCTACTCCTCAGGCTCTGGCGATGCCATCCACACTACCGATGTCGGTGCGGACAAGTGCTACGTGAATCACGGTGGCACGTCTGCTGCTGGTCCTCTCGTCGCAGGAATCTACGCTCTTATGCTCGAGGTAAATCCAAAGCTTACCTGGAGAGACTTCCAGTGGATCACTGTCCTCAACGCTGTCAAGCTTGACCAAGGCGATGACTGGCAAATGAATAAGGCCGTCGGTCGCGAGTTCAGCCATCAATACGGCTACGGCAAGGCAGATGCGTGGGCGTTCGTTGAGGCGGCGAAGAATTGGACCAACGTGAAACCACAGGCATGGTACTTCAGCCCATGGCTGCATGTCAAGCAAGCCATTCCCGAAGGCCAGGATGGATTGGCATCGACTTTCGAGGTGACCGAGGAGCACTTGAAGGAGGCCAACCTCGAGCGTGTCGAGCACGTAACTGTGACTATGAACGTCAAACACACGCGCCGCGGTGATCTCTCAGTTGACTTGATCAGTCCATCTGGTGTCAAATCCGAGATTGCTACCCATCGTCGAAACGATAACGCACGGAGCGGCTACGTCGACTGGACCTTCATGACTGTGGCACACTGGGGTGAGTCGGGTGTCGGAAAATGGACTGTCATCGTCAAGGATACTCGCAAAAACTCCCATCAGGGCACTTTCATTGATTGGCACTTCAAGCTTTGGGGTGAGTCGATCGACGGCGAGAAACAGGCTCTCCTGCCCATGCCAACAGACCATGATGATGATAACCACGATGTCTACGTCGTTCCGACCCAAACAGCGACTGCTCACACGACATCCGTTGCTCACCCCACCGATGCCCATGGTGCCCCAATTGGTAACCCCACTGATCATCCAAACCGTCCTACGAAGCCGAAGCCTATCGCCACCGCGCCAGCAGCGCAAGACACTCCGGGCGCAGTGGAGGGCGACAAGCCCACATCCGTTGCAGATGAGGACACAAACTCTTTCCTTCCTTCCAAATGGCCGACATTTGGGGTATCACGCAAGACGATTTATTGGATTTATGGTGCAGCTTTCCTCATTTTGACATTCCTCATGGCGCTTGCTGTCTGGATGATCTGTGTCCGACGCAAGCGACGCAGACTGGGAGACTTGGGCGAGTTCGAGATGGTCGAACAGGACGATGCAGACGAGTCGGCACCGCTCGCAGGCAAAGGCCGTGCCAACGGCAAGCCACGTAATAAGGGCAAAGACCTCTACAATGCATTCGCTGAGGGCAGCGACACAGATGAGGCAGAGGCCTTTGATATCGGGACTGACGACGAAGATGACCACGAGAATTTTGGCGAAGGAAGCTCGAGTGGCAACAGCAGGGGCAGCACGGACAGAGCGCACCCGGCCAGAAATGAAAGGTATAGAGACGAGGACCCTGAAAAGGTCGGGCTCGACACATGAGATGTTTTCGAGCTTCTTCTAAGGCATTTTTTGGTATGTGCATTGGCCGGCGCATAGCATTGCTGGCAGCATTGGATGGGTATACTGTATATACGGGACAATCCTGTGCATTTTTCTTCGTGACATCGTGCTCTCGACTTCCATCAAGTGTTCATGCTATACGCCAAGTCCAATCAAACTCCGCCTCGGCGAGCTTGACTTCATCCTGATGATGCTGCACTTTGTCAGCATATCAACTTGACACATCGGACCTCCCATAAAATTGAGTACGCCATTCGCTGCTTGTATGATG